>JAJJMA010226161.1:0-10090 GCA_023529015.1 Papaver nudicaule
GCTGTACAATGCTATATTAGGGCGTCCATGGCTACACGTACTCTTAGAAGCGGTATCAACACTGCATCATAAACTCAGGTTCCCAACTCCCCTGGGCATAGGCGAAATCAGTGGCGATGTTGTAGAGTCACAAACATGTCATACGAAGGACATCGAGCTGAGAAAATATGCGAGGCATCATCGAAGGGAGTGCCGAAAACAACAACGAGTAGAGGTTATCGAAAGAGAAATTAATCAAGTCATCGAAGGAAACAACGAGGCAATCCCAAAAGAAGCCCCAAAAGACCCCAGCCCATTGAACGAGGAAGCACCGAATTTCACACCCACAGAACCTACAATAGACATAAACATCGGAACCATCGAGGAACCAAAGATTGTAAAAATCAGAACGTTAATGGGAGAAGGGCAACGAATGGAGATGGAAAATTTGTTGAAGGAGTATGCAGACGTATTTGCTTGGAGGATGAGCGAGATGCCAGGAATCGACCCGAGTTTAGCATGTCACAATCTGGACATCAATCCCTCGATACGACCATTCAAACAAAGGCCAAGGAAGCTAGCAGATGTATATAAAGAGGCAGTGGAATCTGAGATCAATATAATGATTGCAACATGAATTATCAAGAAAATTCAGTATGCGGATTGGATCTCGAACATAGTTACAGTTACAAAGAAAAACAAAGGAGTCCGAATTTGCATCGATTTCATCAATTTAGATAAAGCATGTCTGAAGGACCCACACCCGTTACCAAGTATAGATCAAATGGTGGACGCCACAGCTGGTCATGAATTATTAAGTTTCATGGACGGTTACTCCGGATACAATCAAATTCCACTAGCAGAAGAAGATCAAAAACACACGGCATTCATCACAACCAACGGATTATATTGCTACACTTGGATGCCATTCGGTTTAAAGAATGTTGTTGCTAAATATTAGAAGGCAATGGAAAATATATTTCGCCCCTGGTTGAAGAAGACTGTGGAAGCATACGTAGATGATATGCTAGTGAATAGCAAAAAAACAGAAACCCACGTAGAAGACTTGCGGGAGATACTGGAGAAAATGCGACAAATCAACATGAAAATCAACCCCGCCAAGTGCATATTCGGAGTCACCTCGGGAAAGTTCTTAGGATACGTCGTCACCAAAACCGGAATCGAAGCAGACCCATTAAAGGTACAAGCAATCCGAGATATGCCATCACCAATAACGGTAAAAGACGTGCAAACACTTAACGGGAGGATAACAACTCTAAGTAGATTCATTGCTCGATCCTCGGATCGATGTAAAGACTTCTTCAACATCTTAAGGAAAGGAGAAAAATTCGTATGGAAATATGAGAGGGAAGCTGCATTCCAGGGAATCAAGAATTATCTAACAAATCTACCAGCTTTGCAGCGACCAGAAAAGGATGAAGACTTAAGACTCTACATAGCAGCCGGTTCAGACGCCATCAGTGCAGTACTCGTGACATCCAGAGAAGAAGAAAAGCCTGTGTACTACATCACTAGAACACTCTTTCCAGCGGAGAAAAATTACACCAAGTTGGAGCAACTAATACTAGCGTTAGTGGTGGCAACTCAAAACTTCGAACATACTTCCAGGCTCATTGAATCATCGTACTAACGAAGACACCCATCGAATCAGTTCTAAAAGACATTAAGGCAGCAGGAAGAATTACAAAATGGAACACTCAAATAGGGCAATATGATGTAATCTACGAAATTAGGACGGCGCAAAGATCGCAGGTCATAGCTGACTTTCTAGCTGAATTTCTTGTCAAAGAAGAAGATGAAGGAGAACCAATGCTAGGCATCGAGTAAGAGGATGGACCATTAGACCTTTTGCAGCAGTGTCACCCTCGGCGTTGGGAAGTATTTATCGACGGATCAGTAAATGGAGAAGGTCGTGGAGTTGGAATAGTCTTCACTTCACCAAAGGGAAAACAAACAATGTATTCACTTTGATTGGAATTCGAAACCACGAATAACAAGACAGAGTACGAGGCAATGGTTGATACATTAAAACTCATGATATATATATGGAAATCCAAGAGGCAAGGATAACCACATACTCTCAGCTTGTAGTTAGGCAGCTCGACGGGAGCTATCAGACAAACGATTTGTTGCTAAAGTATAAGAAATTAGCAAGGAGGTTAATGGAAAAAATTCCACACATAAAATTAAGGCACATTTGCAGGAAAGATAACAGGCATGTAGACGCTCTGACATTTATTGCCTCAAAAATGACAGAGCCAAGTATAGTCTCCATCGAGATTGGAAGAGTGCAAAAATCATCCATCGAAGACTCAAGGGTGGAGCTCGTATTGGCAATTCAATAAGAAAACGAAGACCGGAGAATACCAATAAAAAAATATTTGAAAACCAATGAACTACCAAGCAACCCACTTGAAGCTCATAAGATAATCAGCAGGTCGGCAAACTATAGAATCCTCGAGGGAGTCCTATATCAGGAGTCATTCTTGGGTCCGTTACTAAGATGTGTTCATCGATTAGATGGTGTCGCACTAATGACAGAATTACACAGCGGCGAGGCAGGAACTCATAGTGGAGCAAGAGCCCTAGCTCAGAGAACCAAAGCTCATGGGTATTATTACCCCTACATGCATGCTGATGCAAAGGACATATCTCGAAAAATGCGATGCTTGCCAAAGATTCGTCAAAAGGATCCACGCACCATCGACAAACTTAAACTCAGTATTAAGCCCATGGCCCTTCGCCAAGTGGGGGGTCGATATGTGGGAATTTCATTCCAGGAACAGGACAACGTAAATATATTATCGTGGCAACTGATTACTTTTCGAAGTGGATCGAGGCTAAAGCACTAAAGAACCATACGGGTCAAGATATCTTCACCTTCTTTTGGGAAAATATATTTTGTCGATTCGGAGTCCCTGATGAGATAGTATCGGATAATGCAAAGAAATTCTTAAGTGTTGACGTTAAAGAACTGCTAAATCAATCCAACGTAAGATTAGGGACTTCAACTCCAATGTATCCACAAAGTAATGGCCAAGCGGAGGCAACCAACAAAACCATTAGGGGATAATTTAAAGAAAAGAGTCTTACCTCACAAAAAACAATGGTGCGAGCACCTCCATAACGTGTTGTGGGCATTTCGAACATCTCGAAGAGAAGCAACAGGGATGACTCCATTCCACCTCACATAAGATTCCTATTTTACTTAGGCTAAACGGGTTTTCAGGACACTACCATGTCCTCTCGGAAGATACTAAATATCTTCGATACCCACCTAATGTACTGAGGCAAAACAGGTACTTATGGTCTCGATAACCAGTGTTTGCTTGAAACCAGGCAAGTAGCTCAAAGCCTTTGGGAAGGGTGATCCGTAAGTCCCCACTAGCTTGGTTCACTGCTTCCCACATCGAAGTAAGCCCTAGAGTTGCACTCTAAGTAACCTTAGGAGCCTAGAATTTGCAAGGTAAACTTCGTGTCTGATCACGAGTTACCAGGCAAGCAGTGCATCGAAGAAAAACATGGCAAGATTATAAAAACTGTGAATTCATAGCAACTTCATTAAACGGGTTACGAAAAAGAGCAAAAGGCATATGCTCGATGATACATAGTTTACAACACAACAAAATAGACAACAAAGGAGACACGTTGAAAGCTTCGACAACGCACTTCGAGACTAAAACAAAATAAGTCAAGAAAGGAAAATTACAAAGACAGTAGAAGGAATGTAACATCTTCAATGCAGTATCTTCAACAACCTCCTTAACAGGAGCATCGCTAGTTTCGGGAATATTTTCGTCATCTTTTGCGACACTTCGACTCTCAGGTTCAGTTCCCTTGCCAATATCATCACCACCAGTATCAGTAGAATTTTTCACAGACTCTTCCTTTGGCTCGTCAGCCTGAATCTCTTCATCTTGATTCTCTTTTTTCTCATCCACCACCATATTACCACTTTTTCCAACTGGCATCTCGTTTTTTGATTCATAGACCATCGTTTCTTCTTCTCTAACTGGTTTCTCGCCCCCTAACTCTTCTGCCACTTTAATTTCTCTTTCATCACCATTTTTTTCTCCACCATCTTCCTCGCTGCTCCCTCCTTCGTAGCTTGTTTCTCCTTCGAACTCTTCACCGACAGCCCTTTTCTCTATCATTTTCTCCACCACAACCTGAACCCTATCAGGAGAAATCAAGCCCTCATCAGACTCCAATTTAGCATCAGGGTCATCTGTTCCATTGGGGTAGAATGTTGGCTTCATTCCAAAACTCCTAAAGTTCACGAGTATGACCACGGCTAAAAAGACTCGTTCTATTCAATTCATCATCTATATGCTGATTTAACGAAGCAACATTTCCATTGAGCAGATTTATCTCCTCATCCTTGTTGCCTAAAGCAGTTTCATGATCTTTCTAGCAAGACAAACTCTTCCTCTTTATTCTTCAACTGTAACTCCATCTTCGAAACCAACTCAGTTTGCAGAATGGGCATCTCGTTCACCAGCAACAGCATCAAGTTGCTTTCCCAACTCAATCACATTTTCTGTTTGCAAATAATAGAACATCAGCTCTGCAATAAACAAAACGAAATCGAATAAACCTTTAACTTAGTATTGTCTTGCCCCTACTCTTTACAAGTTCATTAGTAAGATCATCCTTCTCATAACGTAAGATCAGCAACTCCCCGTCGAGACGAGCAATCTCATTTCCTTGTGCTCTGGACAAGTTCAACAGGTACATGCCATGATGATAAGACTGCAAAACAACAACACAGTATTAGCAACAGCAGAGGCAAGAAAAACTTCAACAATCAAAGAAAAACGATTACCCTTTCGAAGAAAGCCTGGTGGTTGGCCCATTCCGAATCCAAAGTCTTACTAGCCCAAACTCAGGTAAAACTTTGCGAAACAAAAGTAGCGAGAGAAGCATCGAGCTGAACCTTTGAAGGATCCTTGGCATAAGTCTTCAAGTGATCCGCAATGTCTTGGGCGAAAGGACCAGCTCCAGAACACTGTTCCATAAACTTCTGAATTTCTTCCTCAGAATAAGATCTGTGGGCACCAAAGGACCACCAGGGGAAGGTACGGACCGACGCAGTGCGAAAGCATCAATCAGCTCACAATTAGTTCCATACACATTCAAATTCATTCCAGTACGAGGAAGAGTCGTTTCAAACTCAGCAGCTGAGGCACCCACAGTAGCAGAGACAACAATTTTCTTCACAACTCAATCTTCACTTCGAGAGGATCCTGAAGGCGGTTTCTTCGAAAGAATTTCGGAAGGAGACCTTCCTTTACCTCTTTTTGGTTGATGAAGGGACTTGAATACTTCCTCATTATCCTCGGTTTCTACGTCTTCGATTTCTTCGACGGCAGCGTTCGAGGATTTGTCCCCCTTTTTGGTGGTGGCCCTTGTAGGGTGTCTCTTCGAAGCAACTTCTTTCGAGATACCCATTTTCAAACTACTCTCTTTCCCCAAACCTCCTTTCGCAACCTTCTTGCGATCAGGATCCCCATTACAAAAAGTCATTGTCCCTTTACCACCTATAATCTTTTTACCTTGCTGAAAAGCAGCCAATTCGTCAGGAAACAAACAGACG
Source organism: Papaver nudicaule (assembly GCA_023529015.1). Taxonomy (NCBI): domain Eukaryota; kingdom Viridiplantae; phylum Streptophyta; class Magnoliopsida; order Ranunculales; family Papaveraceae; genus Papaver; species Papaver nudicaule. Next base: position 5,597 of record JAJJMA010226161.1, read on the forward strand.
CAGGTATTCATACCCATAGCATAGCTGAGGCAGGTTGTGTTTGTTACCTTACCACTGTCCCCCTTTCAAGCTTCGGATTACTGGGACTTCCTTTTCCTCTTCTTTGAATCATCACCAGGATCCTGGTCCTGCTCTTTACTTAGTCTTTCTTGTTCCTTCTAAGGAAAAGCAGGGCGTAAGAAAATAACTCAATGAGAATGAAGAAGTGGGAATAAAAAATAACATACATTCGCTTTATAAGCGGCAATTCTCTCTCGGGAATCCTTTTGTTCCTTCTCAGAGAAATGCATCGAGTAATATTCAACAACTGGGAAAGAATGGCCACTCTCGAAGCCTATTCGTTCAATCCTTTTCTCTTCATCGGCATAGCCGTAAAGAATAGGACCTTCGATTAGTACTGGCTTCTTGAACCACACATCATCACTGGAGTGGCGAAGAAGTATATTTGTAGTCGCCTAGTGGGATCTATATCATCGAGAACATGTACTTCATTTAGCACCTTTCCGAACCTCACGACCCAAGGAGCAGCCTCCTTAAGCAAACTTATTTCAACCTTGTAATGCTTGAAGAAATTATCAGTAGTCCAAAATTCAGGAGGATTCGAATCCTTTGGAAACTCTTCATAGTAATTCGACCTACCCTCCGAGCGAGCCACCCATTCATTAATCAGTCAAATGGAATTACCAGTTAACTGCATCAAGCCGCGAGTAGGGGAGATTCGGGAATAAATCTCATAAAATAAAGGATTCTTAGGATTATATAAGGGAATGGGAAGACCGACACCTAACTGCTCGTCGGTGACTATAATCCGTCTGTCACTGCAGCCATGCTTAAGAATAAGTTCAGGGGACAGATAAACATTTTTATCAAACTCCGTATATGGGAAAAGATCCGCATTGAAACCAAGAAGCTCGGCTCTAGCCTCCCAATTAAGTTTGGGATCCACCATCTTTCTGGGAGAAATCTGTCCCTCGGAGACGGCGTTCTTTTTGGGGGCCTAAAATACAGCAGCAGAAGTTAGTTCAAATTGAGAATCAAGAACAACTACAAAGATAACAGATCTAAGAAACTTACCATGAATTAAGATACAGAGAAAGAAAGAGACCGCAACGAGGAAGAACCTGGAAGACTAAGAACTTTGCAGACAAGAAATTTTCAAAGAGAAAAGTAAAGTTACAAATGAGGGAGGAGATGGGTTAAATAGAGCGAGTCTGGAACTGGCATATCAGGTTAGAAGGTGAAAAGGGGGCGACGGTTTCGAAACATTCAAAGCCACGTGTGTCAGTCAAGGAATTAAATACTGGACACGTGTCGGAAAACATGGGATACCAGGAGTTTCCTCTTCGAAAAAGGAAAGAGGCAAACTGCAGGGGGATAAAACCATCCAGACACATGTCAAGATCAAAGAATAGGAGTATGGTGACAAGTGAAGGACCGCGAAGCATGGAATGAACCCGAGAGGATCTCGTACAGCAGATTTGTCTTAATCGAATATTTGGAAAGATACGCACATAGTGGGAGACAGCCTGGAAGATATCGAAGGAGGAAGGCTCGATAACTAAGGAGTGGCATCAAAGTGACAACCTCTCGAAGACCACCGACCTACTCGACAACTTTTGACATCTCCACGATTGGGTATTTTGTCTTATAAAGTTGTAATCCACTTATAGTTAGATCTATAAAAGGCGAGCTCGAGCTCATTTGTTAGGGTTGGATTTTTGATAAGTCTTAGGCGTGTGAGTGAGAATAGGTTAGTATTGAATCTCCTCGGGTCTTTTAGCACAATATCCATGTAGTGATAGCCAGAGAAACACCTTATACTAATGAATTTATAGTTCTTCATCTTGTCAATAATTATGTGTTTTAATCTACTTCGATATCGTTCATAGTATTTCTCGATACCATGTTTTCCACTAAAATAATTCTCCAAATCTAAGGATGTATGTTATGATCTAATGGCAGATAGGTATAATGTCTCTAAGCAGATTTTATACCAACACAGTTTGGCGCTAGAAACAGGGACTGATTAAAACAACTTAGGTTTGCCTGTGTTTTGAAGGTTTTTAATTTTCTTAGAAATTTTTTTCCTAGGGTTTTCAAGATTTTCTTTGATTTCTCCATCCTTTTATTATCATAAGCTCCACCATCTTAAGTATCTAAAGATTTTGAACTTTAGCATACTTAAGTATTTCGAGCAAATCATCATAATGATAGATTGATGTTTTTCAAGGAATCCAAGCTTTGAAACACAGAAATCTAATCAAGATCCGAAAGATTTTTAAAAAAAGGATTTCATAAACAAGAACAAAGGAATACTTATCAAAATTACGAAAGTGATTTTTGATTAAGAATCCATTATTATAATTTCCAGAAAACACCCTTAAAATTCCGTCCACGATTCGTATTAATAAAACGTGTTTGGGGCTGTTTTAGGGTTTTTCTTAGCAAAAGTCGTGTCAGGAAAGTTGTTTTGTCAAATTAGGGTGTTTTTACCTGCAAAAACAAGTGTACCATCTCTGGGTACTTTCGTAGTGCTCGGAGATCAAAGTCGAACAAGGCAAGCCTAAACCACGGATGGCCGTTCCCACCTTGCTTCGGTCACAGAGAGGATAGAGGTTGGTCTAGGGAGGGAAACAGTGAAGAAACTTGAGATCAGGTTGAAGGTGAGTTTTTGGGTGTTTGAGTTCAAGATTTCCGTCGTGAAGTCGACTGGAAATCTCCAAGGCAAGAACGAGTTTAGATTCTCAGGTGTTTTTCTCTGAGGCTCTGTGTGTTTTCTCGGTGTTCCAGTTGTTCTGAACGTTCTTAATGTTCTGCCTTGGAAGATAGAGGAAGCCTCTATTTATAGTTTGAACTCACCCTGATCTCTCGACAGAGAAGGTGGAAGTCGTGGAAGAGTGGAGGAGTGGAGGACATGCGTTGGTTTCCGTAACTTCCTGAGTCGTGTGGAACATGCCCACTCGCGCCATCTTCTTGTAACTGTCCACTATCTCCATCAGTTTCTTTCAACTGCCATAGACCGCCAGACCAATACCCCTAAAGTTATCCCCCCGTGTGATGTTTTTGATGTCTCGAGTGAGTGATACGCGGATATTGCATAGTTGAGTTGAGTGGAGTCGTATGACTAAGTGTTGCGTAGTTGCTTTGAACCAGGCAGTGTTGCGTGGCTATGGCCATGATCTTGGCCAAGAGTGGGTATAGCGCCATGGCCCTTTTGGCCAGGGCAAACTATCTTGTGGCGCCATGAATATGGCGCCATGGTCCATGGCCGTGTTTTGGACGTGCCATGTATCTTGTGGCGCCATGAATACGGCGCCATGGCCTTTTGGCCAAGGAATAATCTCGTGGCGCCATGAATATGGCGCCATGGCCTTTTGGCCAAGGAATAATCTCGTGGCGCCATGAATATGGCGCCATGGCCCATGGCCGTGTCTTGGACAGACCATGTATCTTGTGGCGCCATGAATATGGCGCCATGGCCTTTAGGCCAAGGTATAATCCTTGTGGCGCCATGAATATGGCGCCATGGCTTTGGCGTCTGACCAAGCTTAGCTTTGCGACATCCTGTGCCTTAGTCGTGGTGTGCGTGCTTACGCTACAACCCGTTTTGAAGTCATGGCATGCTTATCCATGGTACGCTAGACCACCCTGAAATTGGGATTGGGTCCGCTTAAGCCTTCTTAGACTGGTGTATGCTTCTCAGAGAGCTCTGGACCGGCCTAGAGCTTCGATATTTCTGAGGTTTGCACCAAGACTCGTGTATTGAGTCGTATTTTAAGAGGAAATCCATGAGGATACGTCTCTGTTGATCTTCCACCGTGTACCATCAAGCGAGGTCTGGCTCTGAGCTGATCGATGGGTTTAATATGTTGGTGAGATCATTGATACTGCTCTATGATATTACCTTCCCCACCGGAGTTATAAGAGAGAGCTCATAGAGGGTTTAGCTTCATGGAACGGATTGCGCCCTGAGCTATAAAGATGAGCCTAAATAGGCGACTGTCTTTAATAAGACATGGTTTCGAGAGTGTTTTGACAATTTTGCCCCTCTCTCATTTTTCACCATCTACATAGGGTTATTAGGAAAAGAAGTTACAAAAGTTTAAAGTATCAAAAAATCTAGAGATATTAGTGGATCGTACGAAAAACATAAAAACTTCTTAGGGCAGAGTTAGTTACAGCCAATAGTATACATGTTAGACCATCAACGCACGAATAACTACTATGGACCTCACTTGTCGGCTACATTTTGCAGGGTCGTTTTCACAAACACAGCGCATCGAGGCAACACATCGAGATGGAATCGCAAACTGGAGCCAAACCACACCCTGTCTATTGCAACTCAATGGTATACTCGAGAAAAAGCATCAGCTTACGAAGCACCATAACAGGGAGAATACACAAAAGAGATAACGATGGAAAAGAGATAATGTTAGTTGAGGAAGCAAGGAAATTCGATCCATGGCAATTAGAACCAGTATTTTTCTCAGCAGA
>JAJJMA010226171.1:0-19268 GCA_023529015.1 Papaver nudicaule
CATTCCTTCACTGCTACCAATTGTCACAAGCACATCCACCAACCTAGCACCACCATCACCACTGCCAATCAGCCTCAACATACACAGCAGCACCAACACTTCTCATAGCATCATAAACTGCAGCTCATGGCACTGTCCACCACCACAGATCATAACCACCAAGCCACCATGTTTCAGCACCACTCACCCATGACTACACAGCAACCCATCATACTCTCTTTTCATCAGAACCGCACCACTACAGCATACATCATACCATCACAGTATACTGCAACAACTCTCCTGCCGCTACTCAGCAACATAGCAGCAACACTTCAATCCAGCTCACACAGCAGCTCCAGCAACCCATGAATCAGCTAAAACTCCAGCCATTTCCTGCCCTCACTGTCAGCACCAGAGACAACCTGCCATTTCAACATCAGCTAAAACTAGACAGCAGCATCACTTCAGACTTGCACTGGCTATCCACCAACCATACTAGCACTGCTTGACTGCAACTCCACCTGATTTTCAGCCTCCACCATGACTGCAGACACCCCATCATAGCACCCCTGCTCAAGCTAGCCAGCTCTACAGACCTGCACCACTGCAAACCACTACCAACTGCAACACCTTCTCAACCACAACTTCACAGACACACCAAGCCTCAAATCAGCTCTCAATCATCACCTAAATCACTATACAGCAGAGTCATCTTCTTCACTTCTGTCATCACCACAACTTCATGCTCACCATCATTCCAGCAGTGCCCAATTTCACCATTACAGCCCTCAATTGCAGCATCATATTCATCTTCCTCTAATTTCTTCTGCTACCCTTCACAGCAGCTCAATCAATCTCCCTGAACAGAGCTGGTTCATCACCACCAGCAGAAACCAAAATCGATTCCAAACATACATTCAAAACAGAAATTCATTGTAACCCAAGCTGTAGAACTGTTATACAAACTCAATTTCACCTCTGATTTCCCCAATTCCAACAGCAGCAGAAGCCTCTGAGTTCTATAACACTCAACCAAAACAGCATCCTCTTCAACTCTGCCACCCTTCTCGTCTGTCTGTGATCCACTAAAGCACCACCAGTTGCTTTTCCATCAAACTCCATCCCTGAATTTCCCTTTACTCTGAAGTTCTTCCGCCATCTCCCACTCTGCTCAAGACTCAGTCACACAGATCTGAAACTGAAACTCAAATTGCGTCTGACTTATAGGATAAGAGACATTCCTTAGCGGTTGGCAAGGGATGGAAATAACCATGCACCACTATTCATTTTCATTTTTTTTTTTATTTTTTTTTATGGCTATTCTGTTTTTCGCCTTGGCAGTTCTGTTTTTTTTTTTTTTTTTGCCATTTGAGAGAGTGAGAAATAAGGACTTACCTCCCCCACACTTGAACTCTACATTGTCCTCAATGTAGATTGACTCGTCCAATGGAATTCAAATGCGGTAGAAATCCGGTGGGTTGACTCCCACAAAGCGAAATTGAATGGGTTGACTCCCATTAAGCATCATCTCGTCTCTCTGCGAAAAGAACAAAACAAAACAGCAAAATTAGATACAAATAATGGGATGCCTCCCATGTAGCGCTTGTTTTAATGTCATCAGCCTGACGTAATGTCTCTATGATTCCTCCAGAGGGATATCATTCTCACGGTAAGGTTTTAACCGATGGTTATACACCTTAAACTCTTTTTCCGTTGACAAACTCCGAATTTTCACTGCACCACTGGAAAACACAGTTAGCACAACAAAAGGTCCTATCCAATGTGATTTCATTCTACAAGGAAATAAATGTAGGCGAGATTTATATAAAAGAACTTTCTGTCCAACACTAAATTGTTTTTCAGAAATTTTGTTACCAGAATTCGCCTTTTTCTTTTCCTTGCACTTGTCTGAACTCTTTTGCCTTCTTTTCTTGAATATTCGTTCAGCTGAATCACTAACCATATTGATGGAGAAACAAGAGTGAACATCACTAGGATGTTTCTTCGTCTCGAAAATGTTGAAACGTATTGTTTCTCCATCGAATTTCATTGTCAACGTTCCCTCATCAACATCAATGACGGTTTTAGCCGTCTTCATGAATGGTCGTCCCAACAGCAAAGGGATGGATGCATCTGATGGGTCTCCGCTCATTTCCAACACACAGAAGTCTGCTGGAAATACTAATTGATTAACCTGCACATACACATTCTCAACAACACCTCTAGGGTAAACATTAGTACGGTCAGCCAATTGTAAAACAACACCTGTTTCTTTCAAAGGACCTAAATTAAGAGATTCATATATGGATGCGGGCATTACGTTCACTGAAGCCCCTAAATCTAACATAGCTTTGCTAAATTTAGTATTACCAATAACGACTGGAATATCAAAACTACCTGGGTCTTTGCATTTTGGTGGGAGTTTCTTTTGCAATACAGCAGATGCATTCTCCCCCACACTCATTACCTCATTACCCTTGAGTTTTCGCTTCTTGGTACACAAATCCTTCACCACTTTCGCAAAATGAGGAATTTGTTTAATAGCATCCACAAATGGAATTTTCAGATGAATCTTCTTGAGAATTTCTACAATCTCAGTCTCTTGTTCCGTCTTTTTGGAAGTAGCAAACCTGCGAGGAAAAGGCAAAGGCGGAACATAAGTAGAAACAGGAGGTTTAGAAATTTTCTTAGATACCTTAGTAGTTTCAGGAAGAGTCTCTGATTCCTTGTCAGGTTCAACTGAACTCGATTTGGTGATCTTGTCTTCCGGTTGCACAGTTTGTGTACCACTTCTCAACGTCACGGCATTCACCGTTTCTTTTGGATTGATGATAGGTTGAGAAGGGAGTTTCCCACTATTCTGTGACTTCAATTGGTTAAACTCAGCTGCCAGAGAGCCCACTTGTGTTTGTAATTCTTTCACCGTACTCTCAGTCCTTTGCATGAATGATTTCAGCAAATCTTCCATGTTGGAACCTTGGTTTTGTTGTTGTTGCGGTGGCTGAAATTGTTGTTGGTACTCGTTGTGGCGGTTGTAAATAGGCTGTTGAACCTCAGCTTGCTTGTTGGCGTAGCTGAAATTGGGGTGATCTCTCCATCCTGCATTATAAGTGTTAGAGTAGGGATCATATCTCGGCCTCTGCTGATTTGGAAATACAGCATTAACTTGTTCATTGCCCTCTTGAATTGCTGAATGTTGAGGTATCACCGCCACTGCCACCTGTTGCAACATAGCAGTTAGATTATCCATTTTCTGATAAAGATCAGGAGATGCACTTACCTCATTCACTTTCTTGACAAGAGTTTCAGAACGGGTGTAAAATTGTTGAGAGTTCGCTGCCATGCTATCAATCAATTCTCTAGCCGTTGTTTCTGTCTTGCTCATGAATGCACCTCCACTTGCAGCATCAAGGAGGTTCCTGTCAGGGGGAAGCAAACCTTCGTAGAAGTTTTGAAGAATCTGAGTGTCACTCATTTGATGGTGTGGACAGCTCGCCACCAACCTCTTATATCGTTCCCAGACCTCAAACAATGTCTCACCCGACATTTGGCGAATTGACGATATTTCCCTCTTGATTTGAGTAGCTCGAGAAGCAGGAAAATACCTTTCTAAGAAAAGTTGTTTCATTGCTTTCCAAGTCGTAATACTCCCCGGAGACAAATAGTAAAGCCAATCCTTCGCCGAACCTTGCAAGGAAAATGGAAAAGCCTTCAGCATGGCTCCATCTTCATCTTTATCATCTTTTGGAAGCATGGCCAAAACAATGTTACGAAATTCCAGCAAGTGGTTGCATGGATCTTCATTGACCATTCCATGAAATTTAGGAAGCTCTCTAAGCAACCCTGGTTTAATCTCAAACTTAGATGTTGTTTGGATACACCAACGTTGTTCATCGAGCTTGTGGGAAGCTAATTCTCTTAGTGACTTGTCAGCCATAACTTCTTCGTTTTCCAGAACTTGTTCGTCTGGAATCTCCTCGATTTGAGGTTCTTGTAGCACTGTCCCTTGGCGAGTAACAATACCGCAACGTTCGTATTCCCAACGTTTTGGTGCCAGAGATAAGTACCTGAAACAAGAGACTCAAATATGAGTATATGAATAATAAAATAGAACCCAAAAATAAAATAACAAACGCTATTGCCTCCCCGGCAGCGGCGCCAAAATTTGATGCGTGTCGAATCCGCACAAATATACTTAAGTCCTAAACCTTCACAATTTGTAATAATATAGTATATAGGTAAGAACAAGTTCGTCCACGAAGAGGTAATGGTTTGTTATTTCAATATTTGAATCCTAAAGTAACCAAGGGGGGGATTGTTGTTGTTTTTAAACTAAAAGCAAAATAAAATAAAAGTAAGAAAATAGACGCAAAGAATAATTTGAAGTAATCAAGAGTGAGGAATATTGGTTAAGGGTTCATCTTAAATTGCTTAACATATGAATAATATATGGAGTGTCAACTAGTTCTATCATCATCAAAAGCCCTAGAATACATCATCACGAAAATATTCCGAAATTTCCTAATGTCATCACACACCATAACGATGAATGTGTGAATACTACGTAGAGAATAACTCGACACCATGAGTAATCGAGTTCAACTCTCTAAGAGCACTAAGTTTTGTGAAATAGGCTAATCAATGCAATGAACCACCATGAATGGCTCATTCAACAAAGGTTGTATCCTACATATGACTCTCGAAGCTATCACCACCTCAATAATCATATCGTGCTACTTATGAATAGGTTCTTCAACTATTTCGTATCTCCAAACCTAATTCTAGCAATAGATAATAACATAACCTAATTCAATTGGCCACTTGAATCAAAATATGTTCTATCTTAGTGTAATACATCAATCATACACTCATACATAAAGTAGAATAAAATCGATGATGAATATGAATAAGTTTAACTCCATAATTAATCAAAACATGTCTTGCAATTTAAAGACTACATCCTCAACCAATAATAAATAAATTAGCTACTCATGTTCTTAATAAAAGCAAAAGAAATCATTATGTTTGTGAAAGAAATCATAAAAACCCGTCGTCGCAACGCTCCAATCTTTCTCCCAAGGTTCCACCTCGAAAATCGCGCCCAAAACCCTTGTTTTTCCTGCCTCGGGAAGCGTGCACAGGAACTTCTCCAAAAACTTCCGTCTCTGTTGCGTGATATCTCCTCTGTGAACTCCTGTCTCCTTTTATTCACACAAAAAATCCAAACCCTTTCCTAAATCAGGTCAACATCCAAAGCCCAGCAAAACTAGCCAGCCCATCAACCTTCTGGGCCAAAAACAGAGCACCCTATCAAGCCCAAATCTCATCTCGTCATTCTGTCAGATCCAGGAATCCGAATCTCTTCTTCACACCACTCGTGCAAACTGCACATTTACCATCTTCTCAGCTCTGTCGGATACGCAAAACCAACAGTACATCTTCAACCTCCACCAACGGCAGTTCCAGCTCCATCACCAGAGGATCAAAATCAAGCCAATCAACCATTCTAAACACAAATTCAAAACAAACCCATTCATTCATTCTGCAGCTCAATTTCTCAGAGAAACTCACCTCAGTCATCAATCGAGTCACAGTAACTTTCCCCACTTCTCTCTGAGGTCTGAGCACACCCACTTCTCAATCTTCAACTCCTCCAATCAACTGTTCTTCCAGACTCCGACAATGAGCAATGTTGTAATCCTGCCTTCACAGTCCCAGCCACTGACCAACCTTCCATTGTATTACATCACTCAAATCAGCAACAAATTCCCTTTTGCAGCTTCTGTTCTTGCCCCCAAATCTGCATACCGTTTTAACCCAATCTCTGATGTTCTTCCCTTTGATTTTCGAGCTGTCTTGACCCTTGATTTGCACCATCATTTGCTCCCTATTTAGTCCGCCGGTGAATGCTTGTCTGGTCCTTCGTAGAACTGAATCTGACTGCTATCTGGAAATCTCGATTGAAAGGATAAGGTAATGAAGCAGGGTGCCCTTAATCCTAATCCTCGTCTGCACCAGCACTCTTGGTCTCTCTCTAGTGGATGCCTTGAGTAACACAGTTTGGGTGCTCTTGTAATCCTGTTTGTTACTCCTTTGGCTGCTTCCAGTACTGTGTAGCTGCCCTTAGTAATTCTGACTTTTTACCACCTTTTTGCTTGTATCATTCTTGTGTTCAAAGGCCACCAACTCCATATGACTCCAAGTTATGAATTGAGTCGTTTTGCTTCATTTTATTAAAGATGATTTCAAAATACCTGCAAAATAGAAAATGATTAAAATAAACAATGTACGAGGCTTAAGTCGACTAAAGTGTATGATTAGGTACTCTTGAATAGGTGTTTTGCACACCTATCATACATCCTATATCTAACTTTCTAATAATATTATTATGCTATGCAACATAGCTTATTATCATTTATGTGTCCTATGTTTAGGCCTTGGTGGCAATGCTTATGCATTCTTAATTGTGGCTACGTTGTGTTAGCATCACTCGTCTGTTTTCCTGATTATAGACTTGCTTCTATAATCAGTGCTATATTTCTTAATCATGGCTCATAGCTGTGACTCATGTTATTTTGGACATTCATATGTCTCTATTACTCAGGGAATTGGTGCATTACATGCCACAAGCCAATTTCTCATATTTATGGCAAATCGAAAGTCGTATTTACTTGACTATTGCCACAAAGAGTTGCTGAAATCCTCTCAGTCTAAATGGCGGTTGCATAGCTCAATCCTTAGACTTCTCTCATTGGTTTAAATGGCGATTGCCCGGCTCAATCCTTCGACCAAACTTAAAAGAGATACACAAGCTTATCGCTTAAATCTCTATTTTTATGCAAAGTCCTGAGTTTACCAGTAATTGGTACGACTTGCACTCAGTCAGCTTTGACTTAACAAATAATTTGATACTTAACAAATCTTATGAGAATCAAGTAAGTTACATGGGGGGATATTCTTTAGGGTTTTGGTTTGGCGGTCTACGACACGTGTGGGTTGTTGGTCTTCCCTAATATTAGGCGCAAGACTCTTAACAACTGGTCCCACTTACTCCACACTCCCACTCTTTCACTTCTTCCACTTCCTACGAGATCAGTTGGAATTCTATTGTTATAAATAGGTCACTCGACCAGTTTGGAAAGACAGAACAAACAAGTTCAACCGTTCAATTCAGTGCAAGTATAATCAATATATCTCATCGATAATTGATTAACTCTTCTCATTCAGCATTCAATATCTAGTGAGAACTGAATATCCATTCCTTTAGCAATTTTAACCACAACATCACAGAAATCATAGCAATTCTCTGATCTCATCTTTCTCGGCTTCCCTCCCTTAAACCAACCCTATTTCCTCTTCTTGTAACTGAAGCAATACTCGAACGACCATTTCTTGGTTTAGGCGAGTCTTGTTCGATCTTGACCTCTCGAATACCATTACAACTTCATATTACATCATCACACTTCACACTTTACCCCTCAGATTCTCTTTATTGTTTTACCCCTAAAACAATCATCCTTAAGCATTCGAAGGTTTTCCCAGTCAGACATGAGGTTTTGAAGTCTAGCTTCTTTTTCTGCTGAATTCCCTTCGAACACGGTCCTTAATCTATTCCAAGCCTCGTGGGAGGTTTCACATGTGACCACGTGATGGAAAAGATCAGGTGTAACTGCATGAATGATAGCATTAAGCCCATCATAGTTTTGCTTAGCGGCGAGAGTTTCCACGTCATTATAAGCCGCTATGTCTTTGAGGACAGATTCACCATCAACTTGAACAGTTGGTGGTGTATATCCCTTTTTGACATAAACCCAAGTTTTAAAGTCTTGGGCTTGCAAAAACGAAGTCATTGCAGTCTTCCACCATAGGTAGTTTGTGCCATCAAACTTTGGTGGTACGTTACAAGCTCTAACGCTTTGGTCCATAGCTCACAAGCCGCGATAAACACAGACAGTTACGTCTTTTATGTGTTCACCGGCTCTGATACCAATTGAAAAAGCAGGGGTACCGAAATACAACCAACTTTTCGTTTGGGCTCGTGAGACTTATGGTCAAATCTGGACGATCTCAAAAATCAATATCCAGATCCGTTAACCTGATTTTGGATCACAAGGATCAGTCCAACGCAAGACAGGGTCTTGGTAAATCCAAGGGATGGATTGAGGACAACGATCAGATTTATAATAACGTACTTCTTGTGTTTGCTTTAATTATATAATCAGAGAATATAATGTGGAAAGTAAAGCACACAAGACACCAGATATTTTTTTAACGAGGAAAGTATGACCTGTAGAAAAACCTCAGGACCTCGTCCAGATTGAACACCGCGCAATACAACTGTCTACAAACACTAGCCTACTATAAGAATTTGGTCTGGGATGTAGCAGAGACCAATTCCAACCCTCCAAGCGAACTGGCTACTGTCGCACTCCTTACGTCTCTAGATCCCCCACAGATCGTCACGCACATGATTTCCCTAGCTGACGTCCTTTACAGGCCTAGGAGTTGCTTTAAACGATGTTAAAGGCTTGTGTCAACAATTCCGGCTTTGCAACCTCAATTATCGACTGTATATTTGAACTGTCCTCTATCAGTTTGACATACACAAAGTGACTTCCTTCGGATTGCTCCAGGTCATACGGAAATCTACTTACAAGCGGGGGCTGACAAGTAAACCAAGTAAACTATGCCCAACTTGTCTCTACCTCAGTTGTACACGAAGAATCACTTAAAAAACTTATACAACTGGAGCTAACTAGGTCTTACAACACCGAGTGCAGCCGTGCGTTGCTTCCTTTCAAAACCCTGTGTGTAACATATCAGTTCTTGAATGGCCTTATATCAGAAGAGAAAGACCGTAGAATAGACAAGAACGTGATCAGGTTACCAATGTTACAGGTTACTCCGATTTCAACCACTAAGGTCTCAATCTCCTACCTATGCTTCCCAACTCTCAAGAGAAGTCTTTATAGTCGTAGGTAAAATCCCAAGAGGAACTGCTACCTAATAGAGGATGACTATACCACAACAAGCATTCACCGAAGTGAAAAGAGTTTTACGATCACTTCCACAAAGGACCTTCACGTATGCTTGATGCTTGCAGTATTCGTCCTTAGACACCTCTATTTATAACACTCAATAAGATAGATTGCTTTGGAATAAAGCAACTAGTTACTTGTCGCACAAGTTTTGAAAACCCTAACTTGCAAACCAAGTAAACAGAGATTTATCTCAATTGGAAATCATTTATCATTTATCTGCCAAGTGTTTTGTTAGCTCAAAAACACTTCAAGATAGAGATCTAACAGACCAGAGATAATCTTTATCTTATTGACACATTGAGAACCGTTAGATGGACCACATAATATATTTTCGTGATAATCCAAGTCCAACTAAGAGATAAAGGAGTTTAGAGTTTAACCCGAGTGAAACTCCCAAAGAATATTCACTTGAGACGGTTTGCAAACCGTCCATCTGAATCACAGCCAAAGTATCGATTTTGAGTTCACGTTAGGTACGCGTACAAAATGACACTTTGGAACTCAGGATAATTCCCAAGTTTCTGTTCACGTACGGTTCGGGAACCGTCCGCCATTCAGATTAGACGTGCTGTTTTTGGGGCTGCATGATTTTTGTTGGGGCTTCAAAACACTAAAACTATCCAGATTGTATTATAAGGGGTGACTACGTAATCCTACCAAACAAAAAAAAAATTTTATGTCATACAAAAACCCCACCTTTCCCTTTGATACTTCATCTTCTTCATTTTGTTTCAAAAAAAAAGAAAACCAGCGCCGCCTCCGCAACTACCACCGGTGCCTTGGTTAGGTATTCAATCCAAGGCGTAAACTTAATTACGCTTCATTTTCAAATTTTACGCCCCATTTTTTTTTACGGCTTGGTTTGGCAATTTACGCCTCAGTTTTTTGTGAGCAAACTCCATTTTTTTACGCCCTAATTATTATTTACGCCCCAATTCATTTTTTTTACGCCCCAATTTTTTGTTTTACGCCCGGATTCATTTTTTTATGCCCCAATTCATTTTTACGCCCCAATTCAGTTTTTTACGCCCCAATTCAGTTTTTTACGCCCCAATTCATTTTTTACGCGCCAATTCATTTTTTTACGCCCCAAATTTGGATATGGGGTTTTGTATTTTTTTTTATGAGTAACCCTATTTTGTTTTTGGATTGAAGCCCCAAATAAAAGTCTGCAGCCCCAAAAACAGCAAATCAGATTAGGGTTTAACTGGACCCGCTGGAAGTTTTGGGCTTAACCAGTACTTAGACGTGTTAGACGTCCTCAGCTATAATCCACTGGACTCTTGCTCAAGAGTACTCCTTTAGATTCACCTATATCCAACAAGTGATTTGCAAGCAAACCATTGCAATGGACAAATGGTGTCGAATCTATCTCATGCATTCTTGTAAACTTAGTATTTGCGGGAACAAATACCAACATAACACATGGTCATGTAGACAAGAACACGGTCTCAATTGCTATTAATATCACTACTAAAGTAGTCGACTATTTCAAAAGATAGAGAAAGTAGAATAAAAGAATTTCCATAAAAGTCATAACTCATACTAACCTTTTGTCGATGAAGAATAATTGATGTCTTCTTTGTCTTCACAGTCTTCGTCTTCAAGGTCTCTACTACTTAGTTTATATCCCAATTCCGAAATCTAAACTCTAGTAGGCTAAATCAAGAATTGTGTTTTGACACCTAAAACTGACAACCAGCTTGACATACCAACGCTAGTGGGTTTGACCGGACAATGCCCTAACATTCGAGACCCTTTGTCAATTTTTTGACAAAAAGGGGGAGAATATTGATAGCTTGACTTCGGTCAATGCTCGGTCTTTGACAAAGCAGTGTCATATGGGGAGAAAAATGCCTGCGCGTATATTAAAAAATGAATGAAAGCATGAACTAAGGGGGAGTAACACTTGATGTTACTAGCACTGTAGACTTTCGCGTTGTGCTACAAGTGATAACAATACGTCGGAGAATGATAGACATCCAAACTTACATTCAGGGGGAGTAAGTGTATTGGTTATCAGTATTTTTCAATAGTACATATATTATTTGCAGATTGACATATTTTGCAGGTACTATTGGTGTGCTGTCAAGCTAAGTAGAAGAACCCGAAGCGTAGAACTTAGGTTTGAAATTTCTCGTTCATCTATGTAAAGAGTTTTTGTCACTAAAATTGACAAAGGGGGAGATTGTTAGAGCATGGCTCGGTCAACCTTACTAAGTGTTGGTATGTCAAGCTTAGTTGTCAACTATAGCGATCAAAACTCGACCGCTAAACAACACACAATTAGGTGAAGTCATGTGAGAGTTAGCTTTAGGTTGTGGAAGATTTTGGTAGGATTTAGAATCACTAGTTGAAGAGTTGAAGAAAGACTGAAGATCAAACGAAGACGTCCGGCTTCATCATTCAACGGGTTAGTGAATCTAAATAACGCCATTCCATTATCTTTTACACTTGTGCTACAAAAGACATAAACATAACTCCCAGCTTGAGCTTTACGTTATGACTTGATCACTTGTGATCAGTGTGTCTTATGATAACTCCGCTTTACCACTTGTGGTATTAGTGTGTAGTTATGACGTTCCAATATTGCTTAGAACTTTCTTTTCTTCTCCGTCTCTAAATTAATATAAAGGTTTTTCCTAAAACCTTTTCGAGTTGGATATAGCAATGTGATGTTATCTCGGTAGTACTACAGGATTTGATCCATCACAGTATTGTGTCTCTTCTTACCTAGTCTGGCTCTGTCGGATTGATTGCATATATTTATATGAGCCAATGTAAGAGAGATTGTGACTCACACTTATGTTGTTTAGACTCGAAATACTGTTGTTTCTGAGATTCGAATATGACGTCTTGGTTTGGCTCTGAAATCTAAAGTTCTGAATCATTCATTTGATTATGTATATGAACATCTTGTATGCCATATCTCACTTCTGGATTCCGAAACCATATTTGTGTATCTCAACTTATGAATTTTCAATGTTCGAAACCTCAATGTAGGTTTTGGTAAAACTAACATTGATTTCGAAACCATAATCTGGTTTTCGCATTCATAAGCTATTGGTCCAAAACTTAAATATTATGACCAATGAGATATAACAGATTCGTAACTATGTTTGTGTGGCTGACACTGACTTGAGAATCAAGGCCAATGTGTCTTGACCATGTGAGATCTAAAAGGTCGAAAAGACCCTGGGGTTTCCTAAAGGTTTATGTGAACCGGGAAATATATTCCTGTGCGTCAAGGCTAAAACGGTGTGATGCTGAAACGGTTCTCAACCACATGGACTCTCAAGTTCGACACCAAACATTTGTGAAGAATTTAATATGTGTTTCTTGTTTCGAAGCCTTAACCTAGGTTTTGTTAAACAAAATCTAGATTTCGAAACCAAGCTTTAGGTTTCGCTATATGGAAACTTGATTTGGGAACCTAAATATGGTTCTGGTCATATAATTAACTTTAGGTTCCGAAACCTTAATTTGGTTTCTGCCAAAACAGATGTACGTTACGAAACCATAATATGGTTGACTCAGAATGCGTAACTTCGAAGTTCAAACTCTAAATTTTTGATTTGTTCTTCAACGAATTAATGAGTTTGATATTCTCGGTTTGAAGTTTGAATTCGTTCATCTTCAATGTACAACTAAGTGGGATTGAGTCATCATCTGAAATATGGTTAGTCGCTCTAGTTAGTGGACACATGATTTCGGATCAATACTGTACGTGATTAAATCTTTGTATGCTTTACTACTTGATCAAATATTCATTTGATTATTCATTTGATCTTTTGATTTGAATTCTTGGATATCATTCATGTGACATCTATATTGGAATCAAGAATTCTGGAGATTTAACATTTTGCTAGTTACCCGTGGAATCTCGCACCGTACTTCCAATGGTATATCTATTTGCGTGATTCGGAACGTCTGAACCAATGTGTTCACTTAAGCTTAACACACAAGCCTTTGTCCACGTTTGTTATGGTGCGTTTATGCGGAACGTTGAACCACGTTGGACCAGATTCCACTTCCACCTAGGCTCGTCTGGTTAGCCCAGCAATACCAAGGAAGTAATGTCGACATTATAAAGCTGGTGACGACATTTGGAAGTAATAATATCTAAGGAGATTTTCGAAACTAAGGACACGTTTTCGAATTGAGATCTTTCCCAGGGATCATATTTAGTAAGCACCATATTTCGAATTTAAAAGAAATATCCAAATATACCTTAAGATATTATTTGCTTTGATTGCTCTTGGCTAAACACGTTTCGAAAATATATTTTCTTTATGGAATATATTTTTCTTAAATGTAAAATGCTAGAGTATTAGTTCTCATCAAATGCTATGAGACTAAATGGGGAATTTCAGAACTATTATGTAAATGTGCTTTGTGGAATTTCCGAAATTAACTTTGCCTCATTTCAAAGCTAAAGCCTTAGTCAATATAAATAGGAGTGGTATCTCTCCTGAAAGCTTTAATCCCCTTGGCCAAGCTCTTCTTCGGAATTGTAAGCTTGTGTTGACGCTTTCCTTTTCAGTTACCTTTGAGCTTTTGCTCTCGGTCTAGAATTGCGTAAAAGTCATCTCTCGAGATCGAGAAGCCTAGAAGTACCTCTTACGGGAAACTAGTTCTGTTATTTGTATTGTACTTGTGTTCGGGTAAAGCGGTTCATGAAAAATTATCAAAATCCATGATTCTGACTCTTATGGCTAAGGGGAGACGATTTTGATAATAAGGAACCTCGTAGGATACAATGTTCAACTCCGCTGGATTAAATGTTGTACCTTTAATTCTTAGTCTTACAACACCAGGAAGGGGTAACCTAATGTTTTCTCTAAAGGCGATGGTTGACCGAAACTCTATGAGAAAATAAGAAGATTAAACCTTGAATTCCTATTTGAACGTAACGGGCTAGGAAAGAAAAACATATTTACAATTTTACTTGTGAAATTGTACATCACCCAAGAATTTATTCCAAATCCTTGCTTGGGAAGGTCGTCGCGTTGCTCCTTAAGGAATGACACTTAATGGGGGAGAGTTCTTTTGAACTTGTGCTTCATGGTAATATCTTTTTGGGGAGTGCGGCTGTGGAATCTACGAGAGAATTGCATCTTTTATCTCTCGTTTCAGGTATGTTTACCTTTGTCTACATTGATTATTGCGATTTTATGAGGATTCCTATATTTCTTTTCTTTGTCTATTTTATGACAAAAAGGGGGAGAAATCTTGTAGTAAGGGGGGAGTAAAATCTTTCTATCTACTACGACAATTGTCTACGACATTGTCATAGGGGGAGTAAAATCGATGTGCTTGTCATGTCAATGCAAAAGTTAGTGTATTGAGTAAGGGGGAGAGCATATCATATTGAGTAGTATCTTGAATCATCGATGCAATATGCTTACAAGTTTTACATACTACTCAAATGCATAACAAACTCTTGTTGGACTATGTCCTTCTAGAAACCAAGATGTGTGGTGACTTTGAGTTTGTTATCTCCACCTTGAATCTTCACTTGCAGGAACACTCTTATCTGAAGACGCTGAAGATTACAAGAAGATCAAGTACATTATGGTTAGGGCTAAAAGATTTTACTTTTTGAATACATATGTAAGATTGGTTTTTGTCACTAAAATTGAAAAAGGGGGAGATTGTTAGAGCATTGCTCGGTTGAACCCAATGATATTGTTATCTCAAGTCAGTTGTCAAGTTTATGAGACAAAAACACAATCCTTGATAAGTTTACTCTACAACCTCGGACTAGGATAGTTTTAGGTTATCGAGACGAAGACTTTTGAAGACGAAGACCGGAGCTTACTACTTGATAAATTATAACGTACTCGCTAAAGGTTAGAAAGGTTTTTCCTTTCCGTATCGTATTTACCATTTCTATCATACCAATAGTCTATGATGTTGTTTATATGATCCGAAGGTATTCTAGGATCTCCGCCTTTGCATTTGTCACATCCGTGATAATAAGTATAGGTAGAGTATGTTGAATTGTCTCTTAAAATGACCCCAACGGTGAACACGTACATGAACGCGTACATGTGTTGCTTATGGAATTTCAGAGAACGAGCAAAGTTTGTATGAATGCGTTCATGAACGCGTACATACAAGTTCCTAAATTCTCCTGAACTCTATTTGACTGCTCTATGAACGCGTACATATAAGCCATGCGAAAACTTCTAACTTTCATAACTTGAAGTTTTCGGTCTAGGCATCATTAGTTCTCGGACCTGTCATTACTTGGCCCATGGAATTCAACTACTTAATCCAGGCGATGTTCAAACAATTATTTGGACCAGAAGTCGCAAAGCGATGTCCAAACATGATTTGGACCAGAAGTCGCAAACCTTCAATCAAGCTTGAGTCTTCTTTAACTATTGGCCTAGTCCAAAGTTGATAGAAGATTGAGAACGGGTATTCAAGCTATGGATCTTCTTAGTTCCGGAGCTTGCTTGAGCCCTACTCAAGGTTGCTTAAACTTTAAGCAAAGCCTCCCTTGGTGATCACTATAAATAGATGACCTTCTACACATCTGTGTATCCTTGCATAAAGGTTGGTCGTCATCTCGAAGTCCTTTTGGACAAACGACTATTGAAAGACTTCACTCGAGGATCGTGAAGCACAGGTCGGAAGTAAAATTCCTGATCCTGTATCTTGGGTCGATTGAATATTTTCAATCTTATCACGACCAAGATTTGATAGAAACTTCGTAAGGTAGATCTAGAATCGTAAACCCTAGAAGTTCCCAAACCATATTCACAAACTAGGTTTCATACTAAGTTCGTCAAGCGTTTGGAGGTAAAGTTGTTTAGGCTAGATCAATAAGCCCTATTCAACATATCTGATTTCCATTAACCTTGACTTTAAGTCTAAAGGAAATCACAATCGTATTCTCGTTTAATTACTTGGATACTTTTAGGCGTCCTGTTAGAGGCAGGGTAGCGCTAGTCTTCACGAAGGGAAGTGGAGCAATTCCTAGGCCTGTAAAGGACGTCAGCTAGGGAATCAAGTACGTAGGCTACTGCGGGAGCCAAGAGACGTAGGAGCACATTGGTAGTTGAATTGCTTGTAGGGTGAATTAAGTCTCGATACAGTCCAGTCCGAAGTCTGAGAGTAGGCTAGCGTCTGTATACCGTTAATACTGAGGGTGTTCACATCTGGACGAGGTCCCAGGGTTTTTCTGCTAGGTTTGCAGTTTCCTCGTTAACAAAATTCTGATGTCTTGCATTAGTTTTCCCTTCCGCATTATATTGTCTCCGATTTATATAATTGAAGTAATTGCAAGTTTGTTGATTCATAACCTTTGAGTAAATCCATTTCTATTGAGATCTACAAGAACAACGTTCTTGTTAGGGTTCGGTTCTCTGAACTATACTCAGGTCGATTGTTTGAATATTGATTTGTGAGATCGTTCAAACAACAGTAATCAACTAGGTTCACGAAAACTAAAAGTTGGTGGTGTATCTCGGTATCCCCTCCTTTTCACCTAGTATTAATGTGAGCTTTGGATCTGGCTGGTTTATCTCAGGCAGATCTTTTATCAGTAAATGTTTCCCCATTGCTCGGGCGGCTCCTGTTATTTCTCATTCGTTCTATGTTGTTGATACTTTGATTGTTCTTCAAGATACTCATTCAAATGATGTTAACATTATAAAACTGCTGGATATTTTATGTGGCTGGTCAGGTCAAGTTATTAATGTGGCCAAGTCTTCTCTTTATTACCTCTACTAACCTTCCTCACAGGGATGTTAAGAGTTTGTCTAGCACTTTAGGTTTCAAGCATGCTCAGACCCTGGTTCTTACTCAGGTGTTCCCCTTCAATGGGGTCGTCTTTCTACTACTATACCTTCCAGCATATCTTAGACAAAGTTAATGGTCAGCTTCATAGTTGGTGTAATAATGTTCTTAAATTTGCTGGTCGTAGTGTTTTGATTAAATCTTGTCTTGATCTCGTGTCTAATCACCTTATGTCTGTTTTGCAGCTGCCTTCTTCTCTTATAAGTAAACTTGATAAATACCGCGTAGATTTTTTATGGCGTGATATTCAGGGTCAGGATAGATTACATTATATTGGTTGGAGCGAGGTTTGTTGTCCTATTAATTGTGGGGGTCTGGGTATTCGGGAATTGAAAACTCATAACTTGGCTCTTTTAGCAAATATCGCTTGGCGTATTCACTCTAACCCTGACTTCCTTGCTGTTAGTTTGCTGCATGTTAAATACTTCCCTAGGAATGGCTTCGGGACTGTGTAGCTAAAACCAATTCGTCTCGGAGCTGGAAAAGTATTCGTAAGGGTAGGGATAACATCCGTGATAGTATTCGGTGGTGTTTAGGAAATGGTGAATCCATTACCTTTTGGAATGACCCTTGGATTAGGAATATTCCTTTGTTTGTTTTGTATCCTGACATTAGTAGCCAATCTCACCAGATTATGGTTGGTCATCTTATCGACAGATCTTCACTACAACGGGATTTATCGAGACTTGAGTCTGTGATTCCCACTGAACTTATGCAGAATATTAGTTCAATCCCTATTTGTGATAATTATGATGATGTTGATAGGCTTGTTTATTCTTCTAACTGAAAAAGCAGGGGTACAAAATACTACCAACTTTTCGGTTAGGCTCGTGAGTCTTATGGTCAGATCTGGACGATCTCAAAAATCAATATCCAGATCTGTTTAACCTGAGTTTGGATCACAAGGGATCAGTCCGACACAAGACAAAGTCTTGGTAAATCCTTTGGATGGATTGGGGACAACAATCAGGTTAACAATAACGTACTTCTTGTGTTTGCTTTAATTATATAATCAGAGAATTGTAGATGGTGAAAAATGAGAGAATGACAAAATTGTCAAAACACTCTCGAAACCATGTCTTATTAAAGACAGTTGCCTGTTCAGGCTCATCTCTATAGCTCAGAATGCAACCCATTCCATGAGCCGAACAAACTATCTATGAGCTCTCTCTTATAACTCCGGTGGGGAGGGTAATATCATAGAGCAGTACTAATGATCTCACCAACATATTAAACCCATTGATCAGCTCAGATCCAGACCTCGCTTGATGGTACACGGTGAAGAATCAACAAAGACGTGTCCTCATGGATTTCCTCTTAAATACGACTCAACATACGAGTCTCGGTGCAAACCTCAGGAATATTGAAGCTCCAGGCCGGTCCAGAGCTCTCTGAGAAGCATACACCAGCCTAAATAGGCCTAAGCGACCTAATCCCAAGTTCAGGAAGGTCTAGCATACCATGGATAAACACGCCATGACCTCAGGTGTGTTGTAGCATAGGCACTCACACCGCGACTAAGGCACGGGCTGCCCCAAAGTCGACCTTGGCCAGACGCCAAAGCCATAAACGCTGCATAGCATGGCACTACAAACCATGAGCCACCATGGATTCACAAAACAGCATTGGCCAAGAAGCCAAGGCCATGGCGTAAAACGCCACAAATCTACAAAGAGCATGGACGCAAACAGGCTGGCCTTGGCCATAGGCCAAGGCTGTGGCGCCATACCCCATGGCGCCACAACGAATAGGCCTTGGCCAAAGGCCAAGGCCGTGGCGGCATAAGGCATAGGCCGTGGCGCCATAAGGCATGGCGCCACCATAATTAGCGCCAAACACGCGTTTCAAACTGGCCTTGGCGCCATGAGCCATGGCGCCACCATAACTAGCGCCAAAGACGTGTTTCAAACTGGCCTTGGCCAAAGACCAAGGCCGTGGCGCCATGAGCCATGGCACCACCATAATTAGCGCCAAAGCGCCATCAAGCACTTATGGCCTTGGCCAAAGACCAAGGCCACTCCTATACTTGTGTCCAGGAGACACTACATCATGTTGGTCACGACAATCAGTCGTACAACCCTACTCTACTCAACTCAACTACGCAATATCCGCGTATCACTCACTCGAGATATCAAAACGTCACACGGGGGGGATAACTTTAGGGGTATTGGTCTGGCGGTCTACGGCAGTTGAAAGAAACTGATGGAGATAGTGGGCAGTTACGAGAAGATGGCGCGAGTGGGCATGTTCCACACGACTCAGGCAGTTATGGAAACCAACGCATGTCCTCCACTCCTCCACTCTTCCACGACTTCCACCTTCTCTGTCGAGAGATCAGGGTGAGTTCAAACTATAAATAGAGGCTTCCTCTATTTTCCAAGGCAGAACATCAAGAATATCTGTCCAAGAACGTTCAGAACACACATAAACAACCAA
>JAJJMA010226186.1:0-19862 GCA_023529015.1 Papaver nudicaule
AATGGCCTCATTGATAGCTTTCCACAAAAAAAGCATGATTTTATACGGACATGAGAATTTCCAGATGCGTCTTGAACACTCTGTCGATGGGGAAGCAGTAGGTGGGGCAGATTCGGTGTTGAGATCAGTCAAAGTCTGGTATCCTGTTTTGACCGAATATTGGCCTGAAGAAGTAAAAGGCCATATTATCTTGTCTTCTTCAATTTGATGGGGGAGGTGATTCGCAAGTATTCGTTGTGTCGTATCTTGAGGGAAGAGTTGAAAGATCAACTGATAATCCCAGGTCTTCGTCTCATGTTGGATCAAAGTGGCAACAGAGATGCCAGGAAGCAAGGAGTTATTCCTGGCCTCTGATGCTGATTGTAACGGAATCCACTTATCCGTGACTGCAGTAGTTTCTCCATTTGCAATAATATGGAATGAATGCTCTATCAGAAAAGGAGAAATGTTAACCAACCTCTTCCACAACGGGCTTGCCGTAGATGGTGGTTTGGGCAATGCAGGAAGAGAAGATTTATCTCTCAGATACCTGGAATGGCATAAGTTACCCCAAAGAGTGCGGACATGTTGATGTAGCTGCCACACACGTTTGAGTAACAACGCCTTGTTGTGATCTTGAGACTTACGAATACTAAGACCTCCCTGACTCCTCGGCCGTGTAATCTTCTGCCAGTTAAGAGTATGTAATTTCCTGCTAGTTCCATCATGTCCCCAGAAGAAATTCCGAGTAATTTGGTCAATTTTCCGATGTACCTTATCCGGAAGAAGCTGTGTCTGCATAACATGATTTGATTTAGGAGTGAGAGAGGAATTGATGAGTGTTAATCTGCCAGCTGGGTTGAGGCATTTGGATATCCATCCCTTTGTCTTTCTTTCATATCTGTTGATGAGGTCAGAGTAATTTGTTGACGAGGATCTCCCATTAGTTAACTGAACTCCAAGATATACCGGAATGATATGTGTGGTAGCAATGTGAAAGAACCCCTGAAGTTCGTCAATCTGATCCGATTGAAGTTTTGGATGATGAACTATGGTAGATTTTGCCCGGTTGATGTGTTGTCCTGCAGAAGCCGAATACGACGCTAAAAGAGTGGAGAGCGCAGTACAGGTATTCGTATCTGCCACAAAGGATAATAATAAATCATCTGCGTACATCAAGTGAACAAACTGTGTAGCCTTTCTGGCTATCTTAAGACCCTGAATTTTTTGTGAAGCCTGCAAAATACCCAAATTAGCTGATAAAACCTCCGCACATAAGATGAAAATATATGGCGAAAGAGGGTCCCTTTGTCGCAATCCTCTTTTTGGATGAATAAGTCCCTGCGGTGAACCATTGATGATGATAGAATAGGAAACAGAGGAAACACAAACCATGATGTATTCCACAAATTGTTGTGGGAATCCCATGTACTGCAAAGTATGACGAATGAACTCCCAATCCAGGGAATCATAAGCCTTTTTTATATCTAGCTTCATAGCAACTTTTGGTGAAGATGATGACGACGATGTACGAATGTGATGGAAAAGTTCCGCCGCAATCGCAATATTGTCATGAATCGAACGGCCAGGTACAAAGGCAGATTGAAATGGGCTAATAATAAAAGGTAAGATAGTTCGAATTTTAGCCACTAGAATCTTGGAAATGACCTTGTAGATAACATTACATAATCCGATAGGTCTAAACTGATCTGGGGAGGTGGGATTATCATTCTTAGGAATAAGAACAATATTTGTTTTGTTAATGGCTTCATGTAATTCATTATGGAGGAAAAAATGAGAAGCCATCTCAAAGATCTGGTTACCTGTGATATCCTAGAATAGTTGATAAAACTTACCCGTGAAACCGTCCGGGTCAGGTGCCTTTTCAGCACCAATAGAGAATAGTGCATCCTTCACCTCTTGGTGTGAGAGTGGTTGAAGCAGGGATAGAGCTTGGTTACCGGAAATTATGTTTCGTACACAATGAAATAGGTCATGGTTAATGGTGGTAGCAGGGCAGTGTATTGGTCATCAAAGTAGTGCACAATGGTATCCGCAATGTGTTGGGGTTCGAATATCCGTTCTCCAGTAGGCGAAAGAAGATTCCGAATGTAATTTTGCCTACGACGAATGGTTGCCTTGGTGTGGAAGAAAGTAGTATTAAGGTCACCCTGTTTCAGCCATTGAGCTCGAGATCTCTGTCTCCAGAAGGTTGCAAGGCATTCTGAAAGCATATAATGTGTATTGCGGAATTCCTCTTCTTTCTGTAGCCAAAAAACCAAATCCTGTCCAGATGGAATTGCCGCCTGCTGTTGAGAATTTCTAATCTGATCCTCAGCTCCCTGAATTAACGAAGGTAATGTCCAAACGTCTGTCTGTCCCACTTCAGAAGAGCAGTGGCTGTGGAATCTGATTTGA
Source organism: Papaver nudicaule (assembly GCA_023529015.1). Classification (NCBI taxonomy): domain Eukaryota; kingdom Viridiplantae; phylum Streptophyta; class Magnoliopsida; order Ranunculales; family Papaveraceae; genus Papaver; species Papaver nudicaule. The sequence continues at coordinate 2,398 of JAJJMA010226186.1, forward strand.
CAATGATATTAACCCCGGGATTAGGTGTGTGACTTTCAGACCAAGCGGATTCTATGATTTGCTGATATTGAGGATGTAGAAACCAAGAATTCTACTTGGAACCGTTTGACCCTTGGTTTTAGAAGAACTTTCTCCTCCAGCAAAATAGGTGCATGGTCTGAAGCAACTCTAGGGAGGTGAGTTACCAATGAGTGGGGGTTCTGTTGAAGCCACAAAGAATTTGAAAAAGCTCTATCGAGGCGCTCAAAAATGACGTCTGGAGCCTCCTGTCTATTTGTCCATGTGAATGGGATACCTTTGTAGCCAAGATCAACTAACCCAAACAAATCAATGAATTCCAGAAAAACAGCCGCTTGAGAATTGCGAAAAGGTCTACCTCCTTTTTTCTCCTCCTGAGAAAGGATTTCGTTGAAGTCACCAAACAAGAGCCAAGGTAATTGTGGTGGCGGGACCAAAGAATGAAATTCCTGCCAGAAATTGGCTCTTGCTATGGGGTTAGGGGGCCCATAAATGGCCGTGAGAAACCACGGTGAAGGTTTGGTTGGTTGTGAAATCTTCATATGAATCATGCTCTGATTAGCCACCAGTATGTCCACCTGCAGATGAGAATTCCAAAAAACCGCAAGGCCACCACTTCTCCCATTACAAGGAACAGAAAAACTATTAGTGAACCCCAGTATATCTTGCAATTTAAGAACGAAAGGAGTATTAGCAATAGTTTCCGAAAGATAAACTAAATCAGGCTTGTGTTGGCGTAACAATTTAGATAGTCTCTGTCTTGCAGAAGGCTTATGTGCCCCCTGACAGTTCCAAGCAAGGAAACTCATAGGTGAGAAGAGGAGCAAAATATGTGAAGTAAAACCATACGTCAGGTATTAAAAGGCGAAGACAGGACCAACCACTCGGGGTGATAAACCAGGAGATTCAAATCGGGGGAACTCAGCGAGTTGAAGCGACGGAGAACAACGACTAAGGAACCCTGCAAAGGGAACATTAGAGGTGGATGAAGACCTAAACAAAGGCCGAAAAAACCAGTAGATAAGTAGATCCAGAAAGGAAATCAGAAGAGGATGAAGAAATCAAACCCTAAGTAAACAGGAAAGAAATCGAAGAGAACTCTCCTAAAAAAAACAACTAGAGATAAAATTGATCACAAATAGCTAAGAAGAAGATAGTAGGGAAGAAGAAGACAAACAGCCGAGAAGAAAACCAGGGAGAAGAAAGCTTGAATGCAGGTGAATATTATCGCCACTCCATACACGCTCTCTCCTTTCACTTTCTAATGCTTGTACAGTTTTTAGTTGAAACAGAGATCATCCTTTTCTGAAAAAAATAATATGAATATGATCCGATCTTGATTTATTATGGGATTTTTGACCCTATCCTATGGGAGTTTGGTCTCCAATAAGGTCAGTTAACAAATGTTAATACAGTTGCATCCTATCCTAGTCTATGTAACTGAATGCTGATAAAGAAATTTGTTTATTTGACTATTGGGACTAGCCACTAGCAACCTCAATTTAGCTTAGCTTAGTAGGAAGTTTAGTTAAGTACCATAGATTTTTGCAAGTTAATATAGTAATTTTGATAATTTAGTGTTGGTAAATTTGGATTTTATTTGGATGTATTGTACATAGAGTTTAAAGCAGGAGCTTATCCAGTTTACAACAAGGGTGTGTACACTTACTATTTTTACATAGCTAGCTCTAAAACATACTCCTTCTGTCACAGTTTAACTGTCCTTATTACTATTTTCATTTATCTCAAAATGTATCAAACTTCTAATTATATCTGTATTTTTTCAATAAACTTTCAGATATACCCTTAAAAATATTTAGATAAATTGAAAATAAATTAATAAATATATATTTTTTTGATAATATTTAGATTCTTTTACCTTTTACAGTTTTCAAAAATAAAGTCTTATGTTTTCTCTTTATTATTTCTCACTTAAAAATAGAAATTCATTTATTCTCTCTATATTTAATAAAGGTAAAATAGGAAATTCATTTGATCTCCTTATTTTTTTGAGTTAGTCAAAGCGGTCAGTTAAAATGAGACTGAGGGAGTAATTTTTATTCCTAGTCAGGGACTGACCTAGCTGGGAGCTAAACCTGGCTAGGCTAGAGCTCGTCCCAAAATTCTGCCAAAAATATTTTAGGCAGTGATATTCTTAGGATTTTTCATGTTAGCCCATCAAGATTCAAGAAAAAAAATATTTAGTCCAAGTCATACACTCATAGCCCAATAACAAAACCATTCATGTTATGTTAGTCCAGAATTTTTTTTTAATTATGTAATGTTGCGTGTGACAATTAGAAGTTAGAACCATTCGAGAGACCATGTGATTTTAATTTATGAAAAACGCCTCAAAATTTTCGGAGGCATCAGGCCTCCTAGTCACCTTTAACAACAAAGATTTAGCCCGTCTCAACTAAATTTTTTGGATCCGTCCCTGCTCCAAGTCCAGCTGAAGCAAAATGTTGCACCTCCTCCATTGAAATCTTGCATTAGCCCCAGGTTTAAAGCATCTTCTTTTAACTCAAATACACTTCTTAGTCCTTGTCATTGAAACTGTTGTTATTATTTGATAATTTTTTTTACAGTGATCTCAAGGTTAAGAAAACTTTTGATTGTTGATTAAGGTTTAATCAGAAAAACAATATCAAGGGCAATATTGTACACTGAGCTATAAAGACAACAATGTGGCAATGACGTGGCCTGACACAAGTAAGAGACGAGTTTTAGATGAAGCGATTAAATCGCCTGTGAGAGAGAGAAAAAGCAGAAGAACTTAGACTTTTCGGGTATAAAAAAAGCTGTCTGATAATGTCTGCCTTTCTCTCACTCTTCCATTAAAGAAGAAAAAAAATTCCAAATCCATGAAAAAACCAGAAAAAAGGAAAAAAAAATTAAATGGTTACATTAATTTGTTTCTACAAATATTAAGACTAACTTGAAAAAACAAATAAGTCAAAAGTAAGATTTCTTGATGCTATTTATTTGGTACAAGTATGTTTTTAAGCTAATATAATTATACGGAGATGTGGATTTGTGGACGATATCATTCATATCATGGAGACAGATCGAACAAACCATCATCATCTACAAAGAGATGAAAGGTTTGTGCTTTTTAGAGTTTAATGATGAGTGAGATTCAGATGTCTTTCACTTCAGAGATCTAAATGAACATATTGTGGGGAATCAACTCAAATGGATGCTTATCGGAAAAGAAAAAACTCAAATATAAGGATGCAAAGGGTTGTAATTTTTTTGCCGCCACAGATTTGATTTTGCCAACGAGTTCATCATCATCAGAAAAATAAAGTTCACTTAAAGGTTATTGATACTACATGTGTTTGGTTGAAGAGAAAAATGGCAAACCAAACTTGCTTTGAGCAATGGCAATGAAGATGAAGAAGTTGATTTCGGTAATTGCCGGCTCTATACAATCACCTTTCATCTAAGACATTTATTTATGACCATCGGATCAAAGGTCATTTTGGGGATCTTCAAAATAATTATTTTGTTACTAAAATTAATTATTTTTACTTAAGTCAAACCATTGACCAAACAGTCTTCGTCAACTCTAGGTATCAAAGCTTAATTTTTGAAATGTTGGATACCACAACCCTATTTGTTGGACATTTGTTGGGTACCAAACATTAAATAGGCCTTAGCAAAGCTTCTATTTTTTTTATTAAGATTTAATCGAAAAACAATATCAAGGGCATTTCGGGAAAATAGAAGAAAAATTGTACACGGTGTAGATGTGGATATGGTGGTTGGGGGGCGGGGGGGGCAATGGACCCTAGACAAAGATGTAACCAAAGGTGGTGTAGTACCAGTGTACCACGGCTATGCATAAAGCTAATGCCACCACCATCCATCATAAATCTTTTTTCTTCAGGAGTAGGTTGTGGCATAACGTACGTGACTTGAGCTCAGTGGACGGCTAAGGTTTTTAGCACTTGAACGCTCTCGGGTCCATGAAATTGAAGACTAGGTACAAATTCCTCTCTCGAGCACAGCAACTCCAAAGTAGGATTAATGTGTACTTATGTGGTTGTATTGGCATAAATCCAATATAGGGGAGGGGAGTCCCTATATGATCCTTGGTTCATTGGGCCGATTGAAAAAAATTGGGGCACTTTTTTCAGCTATATTCGGTAGCTTATTGAGCTACCGATTAGTGTAAATAAACGAATTAACGCTACTCGGTAGCTTGTAGAGCTACCGAATACTCCCTCCGTCCCTCTAAAATAGGCGGAGAATTGATTTTTTGTTGTCCCTTTAAATAGGCGGAATTGCAATTTCAATGTGCATTTTGACTTGTTTTACCCTAATTTATGATATGTTGGGAATTGTATTGATAATAGGACAAAGGGTAAAAACAGGAAAAAACATAACCATTTATGAAAACAAAAAAATTTCTTATTCTACGAGAATTAGACTTCTCCGCCTATTTTAGTGGGACGGAGGGAGTATAAGTCTGCCCCAAATATGTTTAGTCGGCCCCAATAACGTGAGGTATATGATCTAGTTAAAGAAATGTTTATATGCATTAGGGTTATGCGTCCCCAGTCTATAATTGACTGTCAACTCTGCCCACCTGTTTTTCCGAAGTGCGATCTAACGGTTGTCTTCTGTGTGTAATACATTTGGATATGGTGAAGGCACACTTTAAAACATGAGAGGGTGCAAACAAAAAAAAAATGCCCCTTCATCAATGCCCGCTATGAGTGAGAACTTTCACCTAACTTAGAGATATGAAATCCTTAAAAAATGATCTAAAGTAATAGAATTGGGGAGGTCCCAAGTAAATTACACTAACAAATGTTTCTATGTGTGCATCCAATCCAATCCTTTCCCATTGAATGCTCATTAAGAAATTTCTTTAACAATTTGCAATAGCCCACTAGGAGCCTTAGCTTAGCAGTTATGGATCATACGTCTATGTGATTAGTTTAATACTTTCAACTTAAGCACACTTCTTATAAATTGATCTAAACTAATAGAATTGGGGAGCTCCCAAGCAAATTACCTCAACAAATATTTATATGTGCATCCAATCCTAGTCTACTACTCCCATTGAATGCTCATTAAGAAATTTCTTTAACAATTTGCACTAGCCCACTACGAGACTTAGGTTAGCAGTTATGATATGTAACAAATGTTTAAACAAGCCCTCAATAGTTGGTTAAGAGTAAGGTATTTGAAAGCAATACCAAGGGCATTTCGGGAAGCGTGTACAAATATTGTACACTGAGCTATAAATACAACAATGTCATAAAGCTCACTAGGTGAGGTTAGGAAATTGTACTCCAGTATGCAACAATACCAAGGGCATTTCGGCAAGTATGCAACCACTTGAACTGTCAATGTCTTTCATTTACTTGCATGTTTCACTCAAAACTAGTCTTTTTGGTGACCTGGGTTTGTGCATCTTAACTCAATCTACTATGTTGATTTTGTTCCATCTAGAAGGGAAAGCATTAGGAATTTAGGATAGTCGTGGAATATGGCAATTGCGAAGAAGCACCGTAAAACATGACACAATCAGCAAATCAAAGGATGATTACCGGAAGAAAGGTTCTCAAAGGATCCATGGATAAGAGCTGTTTGGACACATACTAGTCAGATTGTCGTGGGTTCCTAACAATTGATGAAAAATCATCTAACCTATCTGAATACACATTTCAGTCATTCTATTTACATAAGAAGACATCATCGAAACCAAAAGCAAAAAAGAAAGATCAAACATTAAACTACCGGATACTTATACTGCAGAATCTGCATCTTGGCTGAGTGTAGAAGTAGGTACTGCATCTGATTATCTAACTACTTTTTGCTCCAGGTTCTAGTAGAGCTCACAGTATCACCTGCTAAGTTTCAAACACCAGTTGGATACTCGAAGGAGCAAGAAGAAATGGTTTTAGGTTCTTCTTAAATTTCTCAACTAGTCTTACTCTATCAGGGGAGCCAACACCAGAATGAAAAGATACAACAACTTTCTGCAAGTCAGTTGCATATTTCAACAAAAAAATCAGCAGTTTGAGCTCAGCATCAGATCCTTCCGCGTCAAAAATAAAGACAACCGCAAGGTGAGGCAACATTCCCGGCAACGCCAATCCTTCTTCCCAGTCATCTCCAACATCTGCTAAATGTGACTGCATCCAAACAATCACAACAACTTAAAGGTCACTACGTGACAAAGACAATTGTAGAAAATAGAAAGATCTTGCCGCCAAATGAGATAGATGAAACATTACATGTTGTATTCGAACTATTAGAACGACATTGCAGGTCAATTTATGAAACAAAGATCTTGGTCACACGTTACCTCCTTCGATTCAAGGTATATTGTACTTATATTAGGAGAAATCTTGAGTAGGTATGCTATAGCCCGTAAGCAATCTCTTGTAGACCACATTTCCAGCGTTACAGATTTTAGATTATATAAGCAAGGTGGCGGTTGACAATCTAATAAGTTAGGAGCTTGAGAAAAAACCTAGAGAAACAAATGAAAATTCTTAATCACCAAAACTGTTTAAAACATATTTAATCACTTCCACATTTATGTGAAGGTATTAATTCATGTAAGAAAGAAAGCACCCATACCTCAAGGAATCCAGTTGATAGTCTCATCACTTTCACCATATGAACCGCGCCTAGAAATTGAATCACACGTCTGGCATACACTTGTTTTTCCTGGGAAGGCAGATTTGAATATGTTTCTGCATTCTCATCATCTTCATTTTCTTTGAATATCATGACTAAACATGCCTCGGATAGTGGAGAACTATTTTCTAAAGAATAATCTTGTGTCAAGAAAGCTGTATTGGGTAACTCTCAATCTTGAGCAGAACTCGAACCCTCAAATTTCTAATGTACCGACAACCGAGCTGAGTTCACTCACCCCACCAGCATTGAGTATAGTTGTTTTTATATATGACACCTCCTTTACACCAGTATGGTTTAACTTTCCATACTACTAGTGCCTCTGCTAGCCTTTTAGGGTCACCGATTTAAGATAGTGACCTTGTCTATGCATACTATCTATAAGAGCGGAAACCTTATAGCAGAGCCGATCCTGTGAGAAAATGGACCCTGTGCGAACTTGAAAAAAAAGCCTAATTTTTTTTCAAGCCAACAGTTTTGTACGAACAATCTATAATATAAAGGGAAGTGGTGTTTTGGTGAAGCCTTATTTCGGACGAGATGGACGGGAAATGCCCTTTTCTTTTCGTTTATTCCGCTTCCTTATTTAGACTTTTATCGTCAAATACTTAAAAGAGCAGGGGTATAATCGGGTAGAAAGTTACTGTGACACCCTGGAATTGTCTATGTTGCCCTCCCGTGTTTTAGATATATTTTGCCTGCGTCTTCCTTTAGTTCATCGTAAATTTTTCTAACAAGAGGGGTAAATACGTATTCGTGTTTTTTCTCTCCTAAAAAACCATCGTTCCTTCTTCTTCCTTCTTCGTTTCGACATTGTTTCTTCTTCTGTTTTCCACTGATTTCATGAACTCTAAACAATTATGCTTAGGGTTTGATTCAGTTGATCTAGAGTTAGGGTTTCATCCAATGGATTCAACTGAGCTTCAGTTAGGGTTTGATTATTTAGGGTTTAATTTGATTTGTGGGTTTTCAACTCAATTTAGGGTTTCGTCAACAATGGACGCAGAAGATAAGTGATTCAGGTACGTTTATCTCACTTTATTGGTGTATTCCAGAAGTATTTTCCACAAAGTTATATGTAGGATTTCAATTTAATTTTATGCTTGACAGTGATAACAGAAAAACTTAGGGTTCCAATTGATTTTGAAGATTCGATCAAAGGTAAACCAAAATTAGATATTTAGTTTAGTTACGATTTTGATTTTGTTAGGGTCTGCTACTTATTGATCTGATTATGATTTCGGGGTTTTTAATCAAAATGAAAGTAGGACTGAATGCCTGATTTTGAAGTTAGGATTTTGAGAGTTAGGGTATGATACTGTAAGCCTCATTTTTAAGTAAAATGAAAGTTAGGGTTTTGAGATTTTCAACTAAATTTGATTTGATTGTTTGGGTTTTTTTTAATTTGACTGATTTTGAATAAACTTTTGGGTTTGTTTGTGAAGTTGTGTCAAATTTTGTTATTATTCGCTAAAAGATGGAGTTATAATTCGCTACAACCTTTCCCTCTAATATTTTAGATTGATTTTTGTTTGTGCAGATCAATTTGTGTTCAAACTCAAAAGCCTTGACTCTCTGCAGGTAAGGTTTAAGTTGAAATCAACTCGGTATGTCTATGGGATATGTTGAAATCTACTATAGTTCTGTCCATCCAGGTTAGTTCATTTCTTGACATTTTAGAACCAATTGTATTTTTCAAGTTTTTCTCTCATGATAAAGTACTTTAGGTTATACACTTGATTTATGGAGTTTTGGGATTTCGGGCACTGAGCAGGATTTACTTCATCTTCTTGCACCTTATATTTTGTTATGCTGCTAACTTTTCCTCCTCTTCTGCAAACAGCAAGCCGACAGTAGATGGTAGGAGAGTCCTTGCAGGTAGGGTAGCGAAGGGTCGATCAAGGATCACAATGATATAAGTCGTCGAGCTTCTCAACTTATGGTGTCCAGGGTAAAACAATAATTGATGTTTACTCATTTGCAGCAACTTAACCAACCAAGTGTTTCAAAGTAGAGACAATTTTTTCTGTTGTCAGATGATGAAAATACTTAAGACTGATTAAACTTAAATCTTCAGTGTTTAGGGGATTACTTGATCCAAATTCAGTATTTTAGATGTTTTAACACCATGATATCCAATATCATTCAATGCACAGTTTTTACCTCTCTTTTTTCCCCCATTCAACGGCTGTGTTTTAGACTATAAGATTGGATGAACCAAAGCTTATGGGCTTACCTTTTTTTCACATTCAATGCACAGTTTTTACCTTTTTTCTTTCCCCATTCAACGGCAATTGTTTCTGTAACTATTATCATTTAACTTTGGTGGAGTGTAAGAAATACATCTTTGTTGAATATTGATGTTTATTTGTTGGTACAGGAAGAAGAACTCAGAGTTAAGAATATTGAAAAATAGATACGTGAACTCATACAATGATATAAGGGTATGTTCTGTTGGAATTGGTTTATACACCTTCTTTCAATGTCCGTATAATGATATCACAGTTGGAGGTAACATAGCAACTGCGTTTCAAGTATATTCCGGTGGAGTCGGTTCATATTCCTTTATTTCTATGCTGATAGCTTGCTGCAGGTAACGTAACACCTTAACTTTCCTCACTTTTTTTGATTCACCCTGTTCGATACTCAATCCTGAAAGCATTGATCCAATAATTGCTTATGCATATATATGTGGGTATGCAATTGAAGAAAATGAGAAGAAAGAACAGTCACCAATTAAACTGTTCTCATTATTTTTTCTTAATTTTCAGGCGAGCGAGAAGCTGGAATTATGTGTGGATCCTGTTGTCATTCAATGCCGTGTAATACACTATTTTTTGGGTTGGGGTTGTGGGGTGTTTGATTACTATAAGGCATTGCATTTGTCATCTTTGGCTAAAGTTTATCTTTTAATTTGATTTAGGTGTGGTCGTTTTAGCACTTTTACTATCACACATACTCTGAATTCAGTTAGTGAATGTCCACAGATGTACTCAGAAACTGGTGAATCTTATTGCCATTTATGTATCAAATTAGCAGCTATTTCCTGGAAATCAAATTAGCTTTTTGGATTATAAAGCATTGCTGCCTCACACCTCAGAATTTCTAGCACATGAACCAATATTTTCTTGCAAAAATAAATGTCCGTGCCATTATGGCACGGGTTACATACTAGTATATAAAACAAGACAAAAACGATATATCAGGTCTAGGTGAACTCAAAATATGTGTTTTTTTTTTTTTTTTTTTTTTTTTTTATGTATTAGCAAATCACGGAAAGCTTGAATTTGGCTAGGCGGCCTAAGGCCGCCGAAATTTCTAAATATTTTTGTTAGAATTTGGGTTATGAGTTTGTAATATGGCATGAAATACTCTCAGAATTGACATAATTTAGAATTTACTTTAATATATTTCGGTTTGAGAAACTTCTTCTGCGTTGCATTAATCCTGTCTTTATAGGGAGCATAGCTTCCTGATAGCGTTTTGTTTTTGTATTTTTCCTTCTTTTTCTTTAATAATCAAGAGCAGACACAGAGAGTTAAAGAAGAAGATTCATTTCATAATTACACTCCAAGCACACGCACACTAACATATCATTGATAAGGTGGTTTTTTTTTTTAATCTAGGCTCACTTGACAAAGATGGCTAGGAGGGGCATTGGATTTTGAAGAAAAAGGCCTTCCTGGGAAATGGGCCCTGTGCGTCGCAACATTTTAAATGAGTGAAACCAGGGTGCAGGGGCTAGGTTCCGCTAGCTGAAGTCACCCTCGAGGCCCAACAAAAATAATGTGTCCCTAACTATTTCTATTGGGCCCAGATAGTGTATACTAAATTACCAGAATAAACGTTACTGGAAAAAAAAAAAAAAAAAAAAAAAAGCATTAAAACACAGCCATAACGGTTAATTAAGTCCTAAATAAATGAAGAAGATATTCAGCAAAAGCGAAAGGAGGAAATACAAAACTACTTGATTTCACAAGAGAAGCATTTCTCAAAATGCACCTGTTAATTAACTCCATTCTATAGATTATCATCAACTTAGTTTTATTTAAACACCAGGTTGATACTTGACGAATTTGCAGCAACTTCTCTTAGCTTACCTTTAAATTGCTCAACTTGTCTCACTCTATCAGGCAAGCCAGCACTAGAATGAAAGAATAGAACTACTCGTTCCAAAACCTTTGCATTGTTCAACAGAAAAGTAAGGAGTTTGAGTTCAGCATCACATCCTTTCACTTCTTTAATCTGGATAAACCAGAGGTGAGATAACATTTCCGGCGATGACAATCCTACGTCCCAGTCATCTCCAACATCCGGTACATTCGACTGTATCCAAGATTAAAATGTCCCCAAATAAGATAGATGAACATCGTACATGTCGTATTAATTAAAAATTTAGACATGTTGGTATAAAACAAATATCTTGGTTAAATGGTACCTCCTTCGATTCAAGGTATATTGCTCTTATATTAGGAGAAATCTTGAGTAGGTATGCTACACCCCGCAAGCAATCTCTTGTAGACCACATGTCCAGCGTTGCAGATTCTAGATTACATAAGCGAGGTGGTTGACAGTCTAATAAGTTAGGAGCTTGTGAGATAACCTAGAGAAACAAATGAAAATTCTTAATCACCAAAACTACTTAAAACATTTTTTATCACTTCCTCATATAATGTGAAGATATAATTCATGTAAGAAAGAACGCACCCATACCTCAAGGAAACCAGTTGTTAGACTCATGCATTTCACCATATGAACCGCCCCCAGAAATTGCATCATACGTCTGGCATACACATCTTTATCCACTGAAAGAAGTTTTGAATATGTTTCTGCGTTCTCGTCCTCTTCATTTTCGTTGAGTTTCATCTCAAAATTTACCTCTAATAGCGGAGAACAGTTCTCTAAGGAGTGATCTTGTGTAAAGAAAGATCTGCAATTGAAGTCTTCCAAATTTGGAGCACATAACTTGATAATGTTAACCCGAGTATCATTTATCGACCAAATGTACGTAAACTTCTTAAGGCTGGCAGAACTAACAATAAAATTCCTTTGATTATCAGTTTGTATATCACAATCAGCTAACCATAACGACTCAAGAACTGGACAACTTGAAAAGAGTCGTTTAGATGATTCTACGTCAGAGATTGATAATCCATCTAAAAATAGCGCTTTCAGCTGAGGTAAATGCATTGATCTTGGTAGAATAATATCTGCATATGTGTCCTCACCCCACATTTCCATTGCCAACTTTGTGAGTGATTTACAATTAAGGATTTGGTGAGGAATTTCATATGGCGAACTATGCAATTCATAGATAAATATACGTATTTTTTGAACATTATGCATAACGGCATTAAGGCACCATCTATTAACATTCATTTTTACAGTACAATCATATGCAGACTTCTCCCAAACCACACTTAACTTCTGAATATCAAAGTCTTGGCGGCGAAAAATGAATACCATGTCTACGAACATTATGAACTTATCTGTTTTGTCTTCCGGAAATGATCTCCTGTTAAAATATAGAGTAGGGAGAGTCTTCCAAATATGCATCCACCTTTTCGACAGAACACAAGTCTGGACTGCATATTTTGTATCAATCTTGAAAGACAAGATATGGTGAATCAAGTTATCAGGTAACCTACTAATTCTATCTTCCCCATTATAATATAAGGAACCACTTCTTGTTTGCACCATTCTTTAAGGGCTAACCTAAACTGAAGAGTATACCCAAAATTCTAACTTTGCTTCGGATTACTAGAAGATGATGATGTCTTTGTAGTCATAACTCAGAATCTCTAATCAAAATGTAGTTCAACAACCCTAATCTCCAAATGAATCACTCTGAGCTGAAACAAAAACCCTAGATTCCAATTTTGGTATTTCTAATTCGAAACCCAGAAGTAAAAGATAGAAAAGGAAGTACCTTTGAGTGTAGAATGTATGATTTCTCAGAATCTCTAATCAATTTGTATTTAAACAACCCTAATCTCCAAATGAATCAGTCTGAGCAGAAACAAAAACCCTAGATTCCAATTTTGCTATTTCTAATTCAAAACTCCAGAAGTAAAAGGTGGAATAGAAAGTACCTTTGCTATTTTTTCTTCTGATCACTACTTCTGGTAACCCACTGATTCTACGAAGCAGACGGAAATTCTGAAATTGAAATTCTCAATCTTGAGCTGAAACGAAAAACCTTAAAAGTAAAACCCCTAAAGTGTGAATGTGAAAATATATGAGTGTAATGAGAAACAATGTTTCTTACACTTATTGTACACCGGTGTTGTTTTTGGACCTGGAACAAACCCCATTGGGCTTCATTATAGAGTCCATAAATTAGTATGGTAAAAAAAAATGGTAAATTCCGACATTCACTGCCATTGGTGAAAAAAATTCAGTTTAAAACTCAGTGAACTTGATGAGAAGAACAATGGTCCATGGAAAACAGTGAAGGTTGTCTAGCTAGCCATTTAACGGGTAAACAACAGTCTTGGCTAAATTACATGAGTATGACTTGTGATCGAAGCGCAAATAGACTGAGACGCTTTCATGTTACAAAGAGTAGGTATGAAGGTCCATCCTACCAGATCTTGGTAGGATGGACACTAGAAAAAAAAACTATCAATATGAAACATATCAAGTCGTTATCATCTAAACCAGTGACAAATTTGTTATTCTTGCTATGGCCCAATAGTGGCTTCCTTGCTAATTCCGACCGGGTGGGGTCCAGGGGTATATGAGGGGTCAGTTTATTAGTGGTTTACATGCTCGGTGCATAAAGCTGAAGTCACCCTCAAAGGCCCAACAAAAATATTCTGTCACTACTCACTAAGTATTTGTATTGGGCCTGTTTACTAGCCCGGGGTATCCAACATTTCCAGTTCCGCAACCGAATGGAACCAAGCAGTACAAATGTCTGACACACAATTAATATTCATGAGCTAGACATTTCTTCATTCATTCTTCAAGAAAATTGCCGGCTGTCAAATACTCTCATAGTCTCATAGAATCAGTTGTTGTTTTTCAGTTTCCGATAAAAATAGTTGTGGTTTCAGGTTATAGTACTGATCATGTCCCAAATTAACGTTACTGAAAGCACTTGTAAGCAAAAGATGAGATAAAAAGCACAGCCATAAGAACAGTTAATCAAGTCCCAAATAAACAATTGAATAGCTAATTTAACTGAAGAAGATATTCAACTAACAAAAAAAAAAAAGGAGACACCAGACTACTTGAATTCACGAGAAGTCTTGCTCAGAATGCACCTGTTGCAAGTCTTGCTTCTTGCCAGTGGTATAGAACAAAATAAGTCTATGTTGTTAGTTAACTCCATCTAATAACTTTTCTTCTGGCTACTTTCTGTTGCAATTTATAATAACTCACACTTTCACCAGCTAAGTTTTACTAAAACACTAGTTTGACAGTTGAACAAGCTTTAGGAACTGCTCTTAGCTTCTTCTTAAAGTTGTTAACTTGTCTCCTTTTATGAGGCGAGTCACCACTAGAACGGAAGTATAGAATAACTATCGCCAAAGCCATTGCATTTTTCAACAAAAAACTGAGAAGTTTGAGCTCAGCATCACATCCTTCCATATCTTCAATCACGACATATTTGAGATGAGATAACATTCCTGGCGATGAAAATCCTGCCACCCAGTCATCTCCAACATCCGCTAAATTTGACTATATCCAAAAATAAATGTCGCAAAATAAGATAGATGAAAACCGTAGATATGCTATTGGAAATGTTAGTACAACATTGGAGGCCAAAATTATAAACCAAAGTGCTTGGTTAATCGTTACCTCATGCGATTCAATGTGAATGTCTTCTATATTTGGAGAAATGCTGAGTAAGTACGCTATACCCTGCAAGCAACCTCTCGTAGACCACATTTCCAGCGTCAAAGATTGTAGATTACATAGGCGAGGTGGTTGACAATCTAATAAGTTACGAGCTTGTGAGATAACCTAGAGAAACAAAAATTCTTAATCACCAAAACTATTTAAAACATATCTAAACACTTCCTCATATATGTAAAGACATTAATTCATGTAAGAAAGAAAAAACCCATACCTCAAGGAATCCAGTTGACAGTCTCATGACTTTCACCATATAAACCGCTCCTAGAAATTGCATCATACATCTGGCATACACTTGTTTTTCCTCTGAAGGCAGATTTGTATATGTTTCTGCATTCTCATCTTCTTCATTTCCATTGAGTTTTATGCTGAAACATACCTTGGATAGTGGAGAACAGTTCTCTAAGGAGAAATCTTGTGTCAAGAGAGATTCACAAATGAAGTCTTCCAAATTTGGAGCACATAACTTGATAATGTTAACCAGAGTATCATCTTGCGTTTGTGCGTATAAAAACTTTTTAAGGCTGACAGAATCAACTATCAAGTTCCTCTGACTATCAGTTTGTATATTGCAATCACTTAATGCTAAACTTATAAGAATTGGACAACTTGATAAGAGTCGTTTAAATGATTCTACGTCGGAGATTGATAACCCGTCTAACATTAGTTCTTTCAGCTGAGGTAAATTCATCGATCTTGGTAGAATTATATCTGCATATTTCTTACCCCACATTTGCATTACCAACGTTGTGAGTGATTTACAATTAAGAAGATGATGAGGAATTTCATATGGCGAACTATGCAATTGATGGATAAATATACGTATTTCTTGAACATTATGCATAACGGCATGAATGCACCATCTGTTAACATTCATTTTTACGGTTTTACTATATGCAGAGTTCTCCCAAACCACACTTAACTTTTGAATATCAATGTCTTGGTGGCGAAAAATGAATACCATGTCTGCAAACATTATGAACTTATCTTTTTTGTCGTCTGAAAATGAACTCCTGTCGAATTTAAGAAATGGTAGAAATTTCCAAACATGAATCCACCTTTTCGACAAAACACAAGTTTGTACCGCATACTTGGTATCATTAAAAGACATGATATGGTGAATCAGTGCATCAGGTAACCTACTAATTCTATCTTCCCTATTCAAACATGCTGCATTCCCTGTTTCTTCCATTCTTTAAGGCTTAACCCCCAAATTTCTATATCAATACCCTTAATCTCCAAATTTTCAATTAATCAGTCTGATTAGAAACATAACCTAGATCTCCAATTTTGCAGAGCATAATTATTATCGAAAAAACCCATAATTTAAAAGATAGAAAGGGATCAAAATACCTGCTTTGAGTGTAGAAATGGATGATCTTGAAGTCCAATTTGAAGTCAACTTTGCTTCTGATTACTAGAAGATAATGCCTTTGTTGTAATAATTTCTCTCAGAATCTCGAATCAATCAACCAGAACCAGAAACCCCAAACCCCCTTTGATTAAGCTGTATTGGGTAACTCTCAATCTTGAGCAGAACTCGAACCCTAAACCCAGAAAAAGCTCCCCTCAAATTTCTAATGTACACCCGAGCTGAGTTCACTCGCTCTACTAGCATTAAGTATAGTTTTTTTTACCTGGTTTTTTTGGGGGCTGTGATGATTTAACGGGGACTGTGGTCCTCCAAAAATCGTCACAGTAGAAAGCAAAAACCGTGACGATTTTCACAAATCGTCACAGTACAAAGAGGGAAACCATGACGATTTTTGGAGGACCACAGCCCCCATTAAATCACCATAGTCCCCAAAAAAACTAGATTTTTTTATGACACCTCGTTTACACCAGTATGGTTTAACTTTCCATACTACTAGTGCCTCTGCTAGCCTTTTCCTCTACTAGTTGTTTTTTTTTATAATGTTGTAGATCTGATTTTTTTTTTATCAAGAGAGTGTATATATGTTGCAGGAATTAGAACAGGACTAATAATCAGTTCCTGAGTATCGATAGTAGGTTTTGGTATATACATTCTTTGGGTAATCAATATTACAAAACACAGTGGTGTTGTTTCATCCGACCAAAAATATTTCAATCAACGGCGAAATTACTAAGCTACCCCTTCACATTTGTTTTTTCTTTTTTGTTTTTCGTAGTTTTCATTAAAAGCAGGGGCATATACGTATTGTTGTTTCTCTTTCAAAGAAAACAGCGCTTCTTGTTAAGATAATGTACACCTATGAGTCTTTAGGGGTGTTAGTCTGCGAGTCTTTAGGTGTGGTAGGAGTCAGCAACAACTTAGCTGTTCAACCTCCTGTATTTATGATTCAGTTTTGTATCTCTAACCATGTAACAAACCCTAACAATACACGGGTTTATATTCATATATAAAGCAATAGAACTCCACCATATTCAGTGTGGAAGATTCAATCAAAACTATCTCTTTAAGTTGGTATCACGCCAGCCGATCCACTACCACGCAACCAATCTCTTCCCACCATATCAATGGCAGAAACCTCCACCCTTCACTCAATTCATGTTAACCACCTTATTAGTGTCAAGCTCAGTGACACCAATTATCTGCTGTGGAAAACACAGTTTCAACCTCTTTTGAAGGGCTACAAGCTCCAACTTTATGTGGATGGTACAGAGAAACCACCACAAACCCTACCTAGCACTGCAAATCAACCCGCTGCAATCAATCACGCCTTCACCAAATGGGAGGAACAAGATCAAATCTTGCTAGGATGGCTCCTGTCTTCGTTATCAGATGGAGTTTTAGGTCGTGTTACTGGCCTAAATACATCCAGAGAAGTTTGGGTTGCGCTAGAGAAACGATATGCACCCAAAACCAAGGCACACAAGATGCATCTCAAGAGACAGTTGTTGAGCCATAAGAAAGGTAACTCCTCAATGCACGAATATTT
>JAJJMA010226186.1:20262-54818 GCA_023529015.1 Papaver nudicaule
GTTATGACTTTCACTTGTAATAAACAGAACTTCAGAATTTTGACTTGTTTGTTTTTTTTTTTAGTTTGTTCGTTGGGCCAAGAGTTGCAAAGGGCGGCCTTGTTTACAGTGATGCTCATAGGTATTTTAGGATAACACCTATGTATTATTTGAGGAGGTCAGACACAGTTCATCGACGTTTTGTTCAGCAACTGACTTGTTTTTAGCTAATTTTGAAGTGGTTAAACCAATGGTAGCATCTGCAGAGCACATAGCAGGTTAAAGTTGCAAAACCAAATGATGGTCCTGCTCCTGTGAATGTGCCAACTAAATCTGTAAAGGTGAAACCTGCTAATGTTAGGCAAAAGGCGCCTGTGCCATGTATTAATGTTTGTATTGCAGGACTAATGTTTTGTCGTTATCCTGCTAGATTCCCTTTATTGCCATGTACCGTAAGGAGTTGTGTTCTGTACTGCTGAAAGATCCAGATCAAAATGAAAGTAGTGCTGGTGAAGAGAAGGAAAAGGGAAATCGTAAGCTGAAGTGGAATAAGGTAAGTATTTGGTTTAGTCTTTCAATATGATGGTCTGAATTTAATATATTGGCACTGGGCATATGTCATATGCATATTGTTTGCTGCTAGACGGAATATTATTAACTCATGGTTACTGTTGATAAAGTGACCGAGTGTCGATGTTTCTTGTTTTCCAGGTGCTTTGGACCATCAAGGATTTGGATAGGAAGTGGTTGCTTCTCCAGAAACCTCTGAGCTCTTTGGATTGCATCTTACTCTAGAAAAGATGGTAAGTTTGATTATTTTTCCCTTGCTCTTTGTCAGTATTTTGAACCATGAGGTCAGCTCGTAACTTTAAATTAATACATAGACTGGATGAGTTGGAGGATTCTAAGGAAACTCCCGAGGAAATAGCTTCAAATTTTACGTGTGCAATGTTTGAGAACCCCCCGGCTGTGCTCAGAGGTGCTAGGCACATGGTGAGGGTGAATCTTTGTGCTATTTATGATGACAATCTTTGCAAGTCCTTTTATTTTTGTTGGTAATATCTTTCTTGCTCCAGGCTGCAGTGGAACTCATCTGTGAGCCGCGTGTAAGGAAACATGTGCGCAATATTTTTATGGAGAAAGCCGTTGTTTCAACAAATCCCACACCTGATGGCAATGTGGCTATTGATTCTTTTCATCAGTTCGCAGACATAAAGTGGCTAAGTCAGAAACCACTGACAAGTGCAAGTGCTGATGAGTTCATAGATGCCTTCTTTAAGACCATAGATGCAAGTGCTGATGAGTTCATGGAGACCTACAAGTAATGCTTCTTTTAATCTCAACTCTAGTGTGGATTGATTTTTTGTGAAAATTGTTTAGGCTGCTCAATTCTGTTTTTAGATGTCATAGATTCTTAATTTTTTGTAATAATACTGGAATTTGAAATGCAATTTTTATAATACAGGAATATATAAAATATAATATTTAGTATTTTTTTATACGGTATTACATTTTTTTTTAATTTTAATTAAAAAATCCGCAACGTTTATAGGCGTTGCCTAAATTACAAAAAACGTTGCTCTAAATAAATTCTGCAACGTTACTTACGTTGCTTTAAATAAAAAAGTGCAACGGAAGATGCAACGTTACTTCCGTTGCTTTAATTAATTAGAGCAACGTTAATAGACGTCACGAAAAATTTGTAACACCGTTTTTGCAACGCTAGTAGACGTTGCTTTAATTCTGCGCAACGTCTATAAGCGTTACAAACAGGCCCCTATGGCGTAGTGTGTTATGCTTTCATAAGCATCTAATTTTCTGTCAATTCCTAGAAATTTATTCCAAGATTTTTTTTTTGCCGTTCCGGACTTTGATTTGTTTTGGTGTATGGTTGGCTAATGATAAGATAAAAGCAAAGCAATAAGATTTGGGTATGAATTGTGTTTTGTCAGTGAATTTAAATCCCAAGCCCTCTTTTAATACATCATTCTTTAGGTATGTGCAAATGTATGTCTCTGAGTTTCTTTCCTCTCTGTCTTTATTCCTGATTCCTGATTCATGCTTTAAGTAATTTGTTTACTACTCATAAATTTCCCAAATGTGTTGAACTAAAGTGCCAAATGAAGGTAATGACTCAGATACAATTTCCGAAGATTGAATTGTGTAATTTGAACATACTGGGATTGTTGAAGAGGGAGTATGCCTTTAATGCTTGCATATTTTTATTAATTCTATGATTTATAGTTGCGTAAGATCTTTAGTTACGCTATTGTTTGGGTGGTTATTATACTTTGATGTGTGAAGTGTATCCTTGAGGCTTTTTTTTTGTTATTGAATTGGGAATCTCTCACATGGGATATGAATATATATTTAGTAAATGCTCATTCCATTGGGATTTATATTACACAGGTTGAAACAGGGCTGCTGATTCTGGATTATTTAGGGATGATATCAATTTTGGGTTTACATCCACCAGCACTAGCACCCGCACCACCAGCTTTTATGTTGGAACCATACCAAACTAGATTGGCTAGCCAGCATTGAAAAGCACCTGTTCGTGCCGTTATGGCAGTTGGACGATGGGATAAAGGTGATGATTTCTAACAAAATTTAGGAACCTAAACATGAAACGTGCACTGCTAGACCAGTGAAGTCTAGATTATGAAATTATCTACAACTTTGCGGACTTAAAAATACCTAGATTGAAAATGCAGAATGATGATGGCCTATCGGGGGTTTAATTTGTTTATGCAGAGAGGAACAAAGGATAAAAACAGTGGACTAGAGAAGGCTATTAAAGAAATGTAAGATAAAATAGAAGATTGGGAGCTGTTGGAGATACCTTGGTTCAAATTGCGAAGAATGCTAAAGACATAGTTGTGATCCCAAGGTTCTTGGTCAGGACGTGGAATTGGAGCCCCAAGGTTGTGATCCCACATTACCAAGTTCATGGAAGTACATACCAAGATTTCATGTGGAACTATTCTGTTTTTTCTTTTTGCACCGTTTTTTGCCTTATTTTGGGTGAACATGAATTTCTGTTTTTGTGTTGTTCTGAATGAACATGTTGGTCTGGACAATGTTATGTAAATGTATCATATATATGAATATAGAGTAGTACTGAATATAGTTAATCCCTGAAGTTTGAACTTGACTTTTGTTTGCTTGCATCAATGTTCAAGACCATTCTAAGAATCAAAGTGAAAAATAAAAAAGGCAAGTGTTAAGGACTCGGTGTCAACCAAATGTAAAGGTTGCATTAGGACGAAAATTGCTATTATGGCACGGGTTACATATTTGCACAAGATATGAAACATCGAACGTGGGCAACAGTCGTGATTCCGTTTCTATTCTTTAATTTAGTCTATAGCAGTATCCTTTGCTGTATTTTAACGCAGTGTGTAAATTGTTCATTTTTCATAATGATTCAGTTTTGATGGCAAAAGAAAAGTCCGATCCCGTGCCATCATGGCACGGGAAATATACTGGTACAATATATTACAGAGACAATTTGGATTAAAATTTGTATGTTACGATGTGAACTATGTTTATCTAATGATATACTTCAATGAGATATAAATTGTTCGATTCGATAGTCAAAATTTAAGTGGAATTTTTTTCTAAAGAAAATGATTTGATTAAAATTTTGGTTAAGATTTTAATGGCTTTCTATATAGACAGAAGGAAGAAGAAGAAGTTAAAAGAAGAAGATTTTAGATCTCATGCGGGGTCCACGTAAACTAACAATAAATAAATAAAAAACAGCAGGCACATTTACGGAAATAAAAATGATATTTATTAGAATAATTTTTAACTTTAAAAGTTACCATTTCCGAAACAAATATTTAAAGAATCAATGCATGTCATAAATGCTTATCTTATACTCCCTCCGTTCCAATTTACTTCAGGGTTTTGGTTTTGATACACCTTTTTTACACTTGCTAAAATTGGTAGTTTTTCACAACTTTTTTCACAACGCCCAAGCATTATATCTTCTACGTTACATTTCCAAACTCAAATGCATTGATTTTATTAAAAAAATTGTGAAAAAATACCAATTGTAGCAAGTGTATCAAAACCAAAACCCTCAAGTAAATTGGAACGGAGGTAGTATACGGGTATATAAGATATCACGACCCAATTTGGAATTGACTTTAATATATTTCGGTTTGAGAAACTTCTTCTGCCGTTGCATTAATCCTGTCTTTATAGGGAGCATAGCTTCCTGATAGCGTTTTGTTTTTGTATTTTTTTTCTTTTTCTTTAATAATCAAGAGCAGACACAGAGAGTTAAAGAAGAAGATTCATTTCACAATTACACTCCAAGCACACGCACACGCACACGAGCATATCATTGATAAGGTATTTTTTTTTTTTTAATCTAGGCTCACTTGACAAAGATGGCTAGGAGGGGGCATTGGATTTTGAAGAAAAAGGCCTTCCTGGGAAATGGGCCCTGTGCGTCGCAACATTTTAAATGAGTGAAACCAGGGTGCAGGGCCTAGGTTCCGCTAGCTGAAGTCACCCTCGAGGCCCAACAAAAATAATGTGTCCCTAACTATTTCTATTGGCCCACATAGTGTATACTAAATTACCAGAATAAACGTTACTGAAAGCACTTGTAAGCAAAAGAAAAAGATACTAAGCATTAAAACACAGCCATAACGGATAATGAAGTCCTAAATGAATGAAGAAGATATTCAGCAAAAGCGAAAGGAGGAAATACAAAACTACTGTACTTGATTTCACAAGAGAAGCATTTCTCAAAATGCACCTGTTAATTAACTCCATTCTATAGATTTTCATCAACTTAGTTTTATTTAAACACCAGGTTGATACTTGACGAATTTGCAGCAACTTCCCTTAGCTTACCTTTAAATTGCTCAACTTGTCTCACTCTATCAGGCAAGCAAGCACTAGAATGAAATAGTAGAACAACTTTTTCCAAAACCTTTGCATTGTTTAACAGAAAAGTCAGGAGTTTGAGTTCAGCATCAGATCCTTTCACTTCTTTAATCTGGATAAATCTGAGGTGAGATAACATTCCCAGCGACGACAATCCTACGTCCCAGTCATCTCCAACATCCGCTACATTTGACTGTATCCAAGATTAAAATCCCCAAATAAGATAGATGAACATCGTAGATGTCGTCTTAAAAATTTAGACATGTTGGTATAACACTGCAAACTGAATTATAAAACAAATATCTTGGTTACATGTTCGATTCAAGGTATATTGCTCTTATTATATTAGGAAAAATCTTGAGTAGGAATGCTACACCACGCAAGCAATCTCTTGTAGACCACATTTCCAGCGTTACAGATTTTAGATTATACAAGCGAGGTGGCGGTTGACAATCTAATAAGTTAGGAGCTTGTGAGATAACCTAGACAAACAAAAATGAAAATTCTTAATCACCAAAACTATTTAAAACATTTTATCACTTGCTCATATATGCGAAGATATATCAATTCATGTAAGAAAGGAAGCATTCATACCTCAAGGAAACTAATAAATGTATCAAGTACATATGATAGTCACGTACCAGACGCTGTTGTAAGTCCTTCATGTATTACGTATTCAGTCCAAGATTAAGTCAGTCAAGTAGTTGAGTGTTGTTATAACCGTGTCAATCCTTATCAGTCCTTTCTCCTTTATTGTAGCTCGACAGCTAACTTTGTACTCAGTCTTCTTTGTTTATTCTAGTCTTCCTAGTCTTACGTCTAGAATAGTTATCATGTGATGTAACCCTAATTGTATTTACATATAAATACCATTCAATGAATAGAAGCTCTTCACAGTTGTGAGAGATACAAAACAACTCGTCAAGCCATTGTTTTATGGTATAGTAGAGCTAGGTTATTTCAGTTTTTTTTTACTTCTTTTCTTTTCTTCTACAATGGGTTCAACTGATGAGACTTCAGGTGAGAAAACACCTCCATCAACCCCCAAACAAAACCTTAATGGCGGTGAGAACCACAGAGATTCAGGATTATCTCCCTGCAGTCCATACTACGTCCATCCTGCAGACAATCCAACTTCGGTTTTGTTTACACCAGTCCTTACCCCTGATAACTACTGTACATGGGTGAGAGGTATGAGAAAAGCACTTAGTGCTAAAGCCAAAACCGGTTACATTGATGGCTCTATTGAAAGGCCAACTGATCCTTCAGATCTTGTACTCTGGCAACGATGTGACGATCTCGTAGGCAGCTGGATCTCCAACTCAGTGGAGCCGCAGATACAAAAGAGTATCATGTATTTTGACTCTGCTAAAGACATGTGGGAAGACCTCAAAACTCGTTTTGCTACATCTAATGCTCCTAAATTGTATGCTTTGAAACATGCATTAGCTAATCTTAAGCAGGAAGATCAAAGCGTTGCTGTGTATTTCACTCGTCTCAAGTCATTATGGGATGAACTCGATTCTCTCAGGCCAAACGAGCCATGCATCTGCAAGGCAGGAAAGAACTACATCGACCGTCATGACCAGGACAGAGCCATGGAGTTTCTCCAGGGCTTACATGACAGGTTTGCAGCCTTAAGGAGTCAGCTGTTGCTCACAGATCCAATACCAACTGCTGCAAAACTCTACAACCTTGTCCGTCAAGAGGAAGAACAGCAAGGAATCAACTCATCAGCTGTAACTCATGTCGATTCTGCTGCACTCAACGTTGCTCGCACTGATTCCAGGAACCAAAGGCCAACTGTTCCAGGAAAGCGTCAAAGAGATTTCTGTGACCATTGCAACAGACATGGTCATAACAAAGCTGTTTGTTGGAAACTGAATGGGTATCCCAAGGATTTGCCTAAGCCAAGAGGACCTGTTCCTACACATCCAACTGTTGCTGCTGTTACTACTCCTCCTGCTGTTACTGCTGCACCAAACATTACTCCTGAGCAGTATGCACGCCTACTTGCCCTTCTTGATCCAGATAACAAGGACATGGAGATAGCACACTCTGCCAACTTTGCAGGTATAGTTCTTAACTCTTACTCTGCTATTTGGATAGTTGATAGTGGTGCAACTCATCATATTTGTTCTTCTTTATCACATTTTTCATCTTATTCTTCGACTACAAAGTCGATTGATGTTCAACTACCGGATGGAACACATACATCCGTAAGTCATATTGGGGATGTTCAATTAACACCCACTATCAAGTTACTTGATGTATTCTACATTCCAAGCTTCAAGTTTAACTTAATATCAGTCAGTCAATTGACTAGTACAGCTGATTGCTCTATTAAATTTGAACAAGAGCCTTGTACATTTCAGGACCGTCAAACCCAAAGGGAGATTGGATGGAGTAGGCGGATAGCAGGCCTTTATCATTTTTGTTTTCGTCCATTTGCTTTAGCATGTAATGAAAATAAGCCAGTTGATACATGGTATTATCGTCTTGGTCATCCAAGTACAGATTGTTTGAAGTTTTTATCAAGTAATTTCCCTTCCATTTGTTCTGAGTTTCAACACTCATGTAGTATCTGCCCAAGGGCAAAGCAAACACGTCTCAAATTCAATAAAAGTGTTTCTTATTCTTCATCTCCATTCCAGTTGATACATGCTGATATATGGGGACCTTTCTCCATTGCATCCAGAAGTGGTGCAAAGTATTTTTTAACAATTGTGGATGATTACTCTAGATGTACATGGGTATACTTGATGCAAAACAAATCAGAAACTCTCAAGTTCCTTAAGTACTTTTTCAACTTTGTTATTAAACAATTTGGTCACAAGATTTCCAACATATCTTCTGGAAACAACTCATTAGTCATTCCACATTTGCAAACCTTTAGATCAGACAATAGATCTGAATTCAAATCAAGGGAATTACAAACATGGTTCAACCAAAATGACATTCTACACCAAACATGTTGTGTATATACTCCACAACAAAATGGTGTTGTAGAAAGAAAACATCGCCATCTTTTGAATGTGGCAAGATCATTAAGATTCCAGGCTAATTTGCCTTTGAAATTTTGGGGTGAATGCATACTTACAGCTGCATACTTAATCAATAAGATGCCAACTCCCCTGTTATCTCATAAGACACCACATGAGATGCTTCTAAATACACAACCAGATTATTCAAACCTACGAATTTTTGGTTGTCTGTGCTTTGCAAGGAACACTAAAGTGGCACATAAATTTGATGAACGTGCTAAACCTGGCATATTCATTGGTTATCCATATGGCCAAAAGGGTTACAAGGTTTTTGACATAGAATCTAAAACTATCTACACATCCAGAGATGTGGTATTTCATGAGAATATATTTCCCTTTAAGGATTCATTCTCACATACACACACATCAGGTATGTCATCTACAAACACACCTGATTATGTTCACTATGATTCTATTTTTCATTCTATGGATGATTCATCCATTTCTCTTCCGCAAAATCACTCTGATTCACCAAGCACTGACTTGGTTTCACAGACTGTATCATTACCAATAACTTCATATGATACAGATAACTTAACTACATCTACTACATGTGAAAATTTAGACACTAGTGGTAGCTTAACTAGCTTTCCAGAACCATCATCAAATGGTTCAGATCAACAACATCAGTTAGCTGAAAATTCAATAAGTATACGCTCAACTCCTCCCTCTGGAATTCAACATGAAACTGAGAGAGTTCCACCAACAAATCCAGTTGCAACTGAAGTAAAAACTAGACCTACTAGGTCAAGAAACTTACTAACACATTTAAAGGATTATCACTGTACTCTTCCTAAGTGCAACTCGACTTCTCTTTATCCTATGACTGATTATCTGTCTTTTGATAGTTTTACTCCACAGCATAAAGCTTTTCTTGCTCAAGTCATACTCACAGAGGAGCCAAGGTCATTTACTCAGGCAAATGCTTGCCCAAAATGGAGAGCAGCAATGGCCAAAGAGATTATTGCTCTAGAAGCAAACAACACTTGGATTGCAGTCGACTTACCACCTGGTAAGGTAGCAATTGGTTGTAAGTGGGTTTTCAAAATCAAATTCAAACCTGATGGCACTATTGAACGCTATAAAGCTCGTCTGGTGGCAAAAGGATATACTCAACAAGAAGGTATTGACTACTATGATACTTTGCACCTGTGGCAAAACTTGTCACTGTACGTTTATTGTTAGCTATTGCTGCCATCAAAGGTTGGTCACTACATCAATTAGATGTCAACAATGCCTTTCTTCAAGGTGATCTTGATGAAGAAATTTACATGAAAATGCCTCCTGGTTTAGCTAAGAAGGGAGAAACTAAGGTTTTCAAGCTTCAAAAATCCTTATATGGACTTAAGCAAGCTTCTCGTCAGTGGTTTGCAAAACTATCATCTGTTTTACATTCAGAAGGATTCAAGAAATCTCTATGTGATAACTCTTTGTTCACATATCGACAAGGATCCACTTCAATTTTTGTTCTTGTCTATGTAGATGATATTATCATCACAGGGACAGATGACACTTTTATACATTCCCTAAAGTCTCGTCTTGCATCCCATTTCTCTATCAAAGACCTTGGCAAGTTACAATACTTCCTAGGCATTGAAGTCTCTAGATCACCTAAGGGTATCTTCATTTGTCAAAGGAAATATCTCCTTGACATTCTTAAGGACTCTGGTCTTACAGGTGCAAGAACTGCATCCTTTCCAATGGATGCACACCTTAAGCTGCTACCCACAGATGGTAAAGAATTACCAGATCCTAGTGTTTATCGTCGCCTCATTGGTAGGCTATTATATTTGACTGTCACTCGTCCAGATATAACGTATGCAGTTAATTACTTAAGTCAATTCATGCAGAATCCTCGTACTACACATCTTGACGCTGCACATCGTGTTCTACGATATCTTAAAGGAACTATAGGTAATGGCCTATTTTTATCCTCTTCCAGTGACCTTAAATTAAGAGGGTACACTGATTCAGACTGGGCAGGATGTCCTTTTACTAGACGTTCTACTACAGGCTATTTTGTCACCATTGGTGATAGCCCTATCTCTTGGAAATCCAAGAAACAGCCTACAATTGCACGCTCTTCAGCTGAAGCGGAGTATCGTTCTTTGGCAAACTTAACTGCTGAACTTCAGTGGTTGACCTATTTACTTAAAGATATGGGAATTGATTGCTCTCTACCTATTCCTGTCTCTTGTGATAATCAAGCAGCAATTTATATTGCCCAAAATCCAGTTTTCCATGAACGGACGAAACACATTGAAATAGATTGTTATTTCGTTCGTGAGAAACTACTAAGTGGTTTAATTCTACCCAAACATCTCAAGTCTTCTGACCAGCTTGCAGATTTATTCACAAAGCCATTAGGAGCTCCTCAATTCAATCGTCTGGTGGGCAAGTTGGGCATCCGTTCAAGCACTACAGCTCCAACTTGAGGGGGCCTAATAAATGTATCAAGTACATATGATAGTCACGTACCAGACGCTGTTGTAAGTCCTTCATGTATTACGTATTCAGTCCAAGATTAAGTCAGTCAAGTAGTTGAGTGTTGTTATAACCGTGTCAATCCTTATCAGTCCTTTCTCCTTTATTGTAGCTCGACAGCTAACTTTGTACTCAGTCTTCGTTGTTTATTCTAGTCTTCCTAGTCTTACGTCTAGAATAGTTATCATGTGATGTAACCCTAATTGTATTTACATATAAATACCATTCAATGAATAGAAGCTCTTCACAGTTGTGAGAGATACAAAACAACTCGTCAAGCCATTGTTTTAGAAACCAGTTGATAGTCGACTCCTGACTTTCTCCATATGAACCGCTCCTAGACTTATATATGTTTCGGCATTCTCATCTTCTTCATTTTCTTCGAGTGTTATGTTTAAAGTTACCTCGGATACTGGAAAACAGTTTTCTAGGGAGTAGTCTTGTGTCAAGAAAGATTCGCAACTGAAGTGTTTCAAATTTGGAGCACATAACTTGATAATATTATTAACCAGAGTATCATCTTGCGTTTGTACGTATAAAAACTTTTTAAGGCTGAAAGAACTAACAATCAAATTCCTTTGACTATCAGTTTGTATATTGCAATCAATTATCTCTAAAATTTCAAGAATTGGACAACTTGATAAGAGTCGATTAGATGATTCTACGTCCGATATTGATAACCCGTCTAAAACTAGTACTTTCAGTTGAGGTAAATTCATCGATCTTGGTAGAATAATATCTGCATATCTGTTGTCACCCCACATTCCCATCACTAACTTTGTGAGTGATTTACAATTGAGGATATGGTGAGGAATTTCATATGGAGAATCATGCAAATCATGGATAAATATACTTATTTCTTGAACATTATGCACAACGGCATTAAGGCACCATCTATTAACATTCGTTTTTACGGATTTATTATATGCAGAGTTATACCAATCCACACATAACTTCTGAATATCAATGTCTTGGCGGCGAAAAATGAATACCATGTCTACAAACATTATGAACTTATCTTTTTTCTCCTCTGAAAATGATTCCCTGTCGAATTTAAGAAAAGGTAGAGATTTCCAAACATGAATCCACCTTTTCGACAAAACACAAGTTTGTACCGCATACTTAGTATCATTGTAAGACATGATATGGTGAATCAGTGCATCAGGCAACCTACTTATTCTATCTACCCCGTTACAATACGGTGCACTTCTGGTTTCCTCTTCCATTGTTAGCCCTAATAATAAACTGAAAAGTAAGCCTATATGAAAACCCACAAAATATGCTGTTCAGCAACCTAATCTCCGATTTTGCAATAAATCACTATGAGCAGAATCCCAAATGGAAAAAGAATTACCTTTGAGTGTGGAAATGACAGATCTTGAAGTGCAATTCTAATATTGCTTCTGTCTGTTCACTGTAAACTGAAGGAGTAATTCATTTTGGTTTTTTTGATCAACACCCTTGAAACTCTTTTGAATATATGCAACAAAAGAAAGGGTTTTCAATATTCAAGGAATGAAGAGAGTAAATGGGAACTGGAGAAGAGCAAGATAAAGCTGGAGACGCTTCTTGTTTCGAGGTCATATATAGTCTCTTTTCCTGCCCAACCGATTCAAGTCAAGAGACTAGAGTCTTGTATATTGGAACTTGCAGGATGGCAATTACTGCTAGTTAGAGTATGGTAATATCTTTTTGACTTTTCAGAGATCTTGTTAAATGGGAACCAGAGTACACAGCAGGATAAAGTTTGAATCGCTTCTTTTTTCGAGGCCATAGTCCCTACTCCTGCCCAAGTCTATTTCTAGATACTACGGTCTTATACATCGGAACCTGCAGGATCGCAATTACTGCCAAGTATAGTAATCTTTTTCTCCATTTTTTTTTTAAATCTTAATGCATTAGCCTTGGGATATTAAGCGTACAGCAATGAATATGGGTACTCACCAATTTGGTTTAGTTGCATGTCTACCCGAAAAACCAACATTCATGAACCCTTTTAGTCAGAATTTTTTTTTTTTATGTAAGGTATTTTTTTTAAGGCTAAAAGGGGTCCCATTTTTATTAGAACAAAAAATATAAAGATGATGTCTTTGTTGTTATAATTTCTCAAAATCTCTAATAAATCAACCCTAAACGGCTCCTTTGATAGGGGGAACTCTCAATCTTGAGCAGATCTCGAAACCTCAAACCCTCAAAATCTCTGATCTTTGGTTTGTAACAACACCCAGGCTGAGCTCACTCTACTAGTAACCATGAGCTCCAGGTGTATTTTTTTATTACACTTCTTTTACACCCATAAGGTTACACTTTCCATACTATTGCCACTATTAGGCCTTAAGTACCTAAGGTAGACACTTTGGGGTCACCGATTAAGATCGTGGCATTGGCTATGCATACTCCTAAAAACCGATAAAATGACTCTCACAAACAAAAATTCTATGCGAGCTGAGCAACTTACCATCTATAAGCCGACTTCTCACATTCTCTTCATGGTAGCGCCCAATAATGGCCCCCTGCTAATTCCAAAGGGGTGGGGTTTAGGGCATGTGAGAGATCGGTTCATAAGAGGTTTATAAGCTCGGTACATATATCACCACTGTCTCGAGACTGCTTTCAAATATCGGTTTTTGTGAGAATCGGTTTTCAGAGATCGCTTTTGGTAGAGTGTAGTGTCGTTATGACTTATGAGCCTCTATAAACAAGTGAAACCAGGGAGTTAGACATTATGAGCTATAGCTAGGTTCCGCTGGCTGTGATCACCCCAAAGGCCCAACAAAAATATTCTTTCAGTAACTATTTGTATTGGGCCCAAATATCATAATGGAACCAAGCGGCACAAGGTCGGTCGGGTACACAATTATTTTTCATGTGCTAGACATTGTTCATTCATGCTTCATGAAAATTGCCGGCTGTCAAATATTCTTAAAAGATCGTTTGTTGTTTTCAGTTTCCGTTCAAAATAATTGTGTTTTCAGGTGGTCAAGTCCCAAATAAACGTTACTGAAAGCACTTGGAAGCAAAAGATAAGATACTAAGCATCCAAACACAACCATGGTAACGGATAATCAAGTCCTAAATAAACATTTGATAACTATTTTAACAGAAGAAGATATTCAGCTAAAGCAAAAGGAGGAGACACCTGACTACTTGATTTCGCAAGACGCCTTGCTCAAAATGCACCTGTTGCAAGTCTTGCTTCTTGACTCTATTGTTAAGTCGATCTCTACTGTTAGTTAACTCCATCTACTTTTCTTCTGGCTACTTTTCGTTGCAAGTTATAACAAAGCTTACACTTTAACAGTTTTAATTAAACATTAGTTTGACACTTGAAGAAGCGGTAGGAACTGCTCTGAGCTTCTTCTTCAAGTTGTTAACTTGTCTCCTTCTATTAGGCTAGTCAACATTAGCACGAAAATATAGAGTAACTGCCTCCAAAACCTTTGCATTCTTCAACAAAAAGCTCAGAATTTTGAGTTCAGCATCACATCCTTCCAATTCATTAACCTCGACAGCCTTGAGGTGAGACAACATTCCTGGCAATAGCAATCCTGCATCCCAGTCATCTCCAATGTGTGTTGAACGTGACTGCATCCAAACAATTACAGCAAAAAAAAGTATAAGGGAGAAATATTTCAGGGGCTCCAAAGATGTACCAGATGAGATAGATGAGATGTTTGTATTAGAATTGTTGGACCAATATCGCAGGACAAATAAAAAAAACGAAGAACTTGGTTAAATTTTACCTCTTTCCATATAATGTGAATAGAAGTAATATTAGGAGAAATCATGAGTAAGTATGCTGCACCCAACAAGCAACCACTTGAATACCACATTTCGAACACCAAACATTGTATATTACCCAAGCTAGGTTGTTGACAGTCTGACAAGTCTGGAACTTGTGAAAGAACCTTCAGAAACAAAACGAAAATTCCTTCAAAGAAATAGCAGCTAAAATCTTGCTAGAAGAGCAAGACAATTAGTTGTAAAATAGAATACGAATGTAGTTATATATACAATATCATCTCTACAAGTTCAGAATAACAGTAGTTTCAAATCCTTATCCTAGACTTGAGAAATAAACACAAAAATGAAACTCATCTTGAAAACCAAAATGCATCATCATATATAAAAGCTAAGAACCGCTTATAGGCAATGAAAGTCGGGTTGCTTAACCAGCAGCACCCTTGGCCTTGTCATGAATTTTGACTACGCAGTAAAACATACTTAAAATATCATTTCCGAAAATACGTTAAGATGTTTGATTCAAGGTACCGACGAAGAATCCCCCAAACACCCATGGAATTAAGAACCTTTGAGGTGGGTGAACAGCCCACCAATTCGCCTGCATTTACTAATTCTAATAATCAAGTGGACAAGAAAACGAGATAAACTACTACTAAAGTGTGCATCAGTTTATCCCATTGAAATTAGATTAGGGAAATGCAGTATTTCATATGCCTCTGCATTCTCGCCTTCATTTTCTTCAAGAAACATGTCAAAATACATCCTGGATATTGGGGAACAGATTTCTAGAGAATGGTCTACTGCAAAGCAAGATCTGCAATCGAAGAATTCTAGATTTGGAGCATATAACTTAACAGTACTGCTAGCCGTAGGTTCATAATGAAACTCCTTAAGGCTGACAGAATTAACCATCCAAATCCTTTGATTATCAGTATGTATATCACAGTCAACCATGATTAAATCTTCAAGAACTGGACAACTTGGAAAGAGTAATTCTACACCGGAGATTGATAATCCAAAAAGGTATAGTTCTTTAAGCTGAGGTAGATTTATCGATCTTGGTAGATTAATATCTACATAGCTGGCCGTTCCCCACAATAGCAGTATCAAATGTGTTAGTGATGTACAATTAAGCAGATGGTGAGGAATTTCATATGCCGAATCATGCAGTTCACTGATTACTATATTGATTTCTTGAACGCTATACTTAACAGCAAGAGCGGTCCATATATTAACATGCATTGGCACCATATTATCATATCCAGAGTCCTGCCAATGCACACTAAGCTTCTGAATGTTGGAGCTGTCGTGAAATGCGAATACCATGTAAACAAATTCGACGAACCTCTTAGTATTCTCACGCGAAAATGATCTCCGGTTGAATTCCAGAAAAGGTAGAGATTTCCAGACATTAATCCACCTTTTCGACAGAACACAAGTCTGGACTGCATACTTTGCATCAACATTGAAAGACATGATATGGTGAATTAAATTATCAGGTAACTTACTAATTCTATCTTCCCCATTAGAATATGAGGATGCATTTCTTGTTTTCACCATTCTTTTAAGGGCCAACCTAAACTGAAGAGTAAACCCCCAAAATTTGTTATTCGAAGAAAGGTGATTCAGGGGCTTCGAAAAAAATTGAAGCCCTCGGATCACAGGTTCCCCGAAGTAATTTTGCTCTCCCCCTATGTAATTTTTTTTAAATACCCAAACTACCCCTTTATGTTTTGATAATCAGTGATTAACCAAATTGATAATCAGTGATTAACCAAAATATGATTAACAAACTTAAAAAAAAACTTAATCAAAAACTGAAAATCAGTGAAATCAAGTGAAGAAGAAGAAGAGAGAAAAAAAAAACCTAACTTTTTTTTCTAAAAAACCCAAACTTGATTCACTCAACCAAAATGCGTGAATCAAGCGTCGAAATGGAGCTAGAAGTATCTCCTTCCATTGAGGGTAACTTCATTGAAAAACTAGGTCACATTCACTCCATGAAAATCAAAATTCGTGAACCAAAAGTACTTACGGCTGCAATTTGAAGAACAACTAGCCGTAAGTTAGGCTGCCATTAAAGCTTCAGATGCAAGACGTAAGTCCATCTTAGTGGCCGTAACTTACTTACGGCTAATACCGATACTTTGATTAGCAGCCGTAAGTTCCTTTATATAAAATTTTTTGTGTCGCAAAGTTACAGGCCGTAAGTACAAATTTAGCAGCCGTAAGTTTAGTTACGGCTGAAGTTTTATTTGGCTTAGTAGCCGTAAGTGTCAACTGGAATGTGGCGGTTACTGCAGATTATGCCACTCGAACAGATCCTTGCAGATCCTTACTCAAGGGGTGTTATCTTGATCTGAAATTAGCATAACTTCACCAAAGATCCTTGCAGATTATGCCACTCGAACAGACTACACCATTACAACAGACTGACATTACCTCAGTCCAATCAGGGAGCACATTGAATGTTCTTATCAGCACAGAATAGTAGCTGCAGGCCCTCTTTCACAGACCAATTTAAATCGATATTATATAGAGTTCTGGCATGGTTCTGTAACGCATTATATTTCATTGACAAAACCAAGAATACTAAATAACATTTGAAATGCGAAGCTGGTTAAAGTAACCTACCTAGTCCGTTACATCATATTCTTACAAAAAATGACATCTGAAACTGAAACGAACCGATTAGAATTCGTTCTAACATCTCAAAAGAAAGAAAAAAGAAAAAAAAAAGAGGAAAAACTTGAACCAGCTTCGTCTTGTACAAAAACAGACATGAGATAACTGCGGCGAGTAAGTATGCACATATTACCACAAAAGAAAAGAGACTAACGTGAGATTGATCTGGACGATCGATTTGTGCGTCTCTTCACTTTAAACCTTGGTTGATACAATAGATTATACATAAACTTCTTTGGACCCCATTTCCACCATAATGGAACAATTAACTTTCTTTTCTTTTTGGCTTCTCCCTCTGCAACAACAGAATAAAAAAACAAAGTAAGATATGAAAAATTAGCAGTAACCGCCACCATCAACACCACCACCACTTACGGCTACTTAGCCAAATAGATATGCAGCCGTAACTGGACTTACGGCTGCTAAGTTTGTACTTACGGCCTGTAACCTTGCGACAAAAAAATTTTGATTTACAGAAACCTACGGCTAGTAACTAAAGTATCGAAATGAGATGTAACTAACTTACGGCTTGGATCTGAAGCTTTAATGGCTTACCTAACAAACTACTTACGACTAGTTGTTCTTCAGATGCGAGACGTAAGGAGGACTTACGGCTCTAATAGCCAGCCGTAAGTAGTTCTGGAACTCGTTTTTTGATTTTCATGGAGTGAATCTTACCTAGTTTTAGCACCAAAATCAATAACAAAAGAGTGGGTTTGGATGCTTACCTTTGCTGCTCCATTGTTGCATCAGTTTTGGTTCCATCCATGATCAAAAACTCGAAAATGAGAAATGTGGAAGAGGAAATGGGGAAGAAAAGAGAGGTAAGAGAGGAGAAGAGAGGGGAGAAATTTTGATGTTTTGATTTTTTTTTTGTGTGGGATATAAGTATTTATGTTTGTAATTAGGGTGGGGTAAATTTGGGTAAGAATTAGTATAAATTAGTATAAGGTTAACTTAGTCATTTCACGATTTTTGACAGCCCCCTATAAAAACGCCTGGAGATTTGAAGTAAAAAGTGAGGGCTTCAATCACCTTTCTATTCGAAACCCTAAAATCTCCAGATTTTCAATTTAATCACTCTGAGTAGAAACAAAAACCCAAATCTCCAATTTTGCAGAGCATCCTTACTATTGGAAAACCCAGAATGAAAAAGGATCAAAATACCTGCTTTGAGTGTAGAAATGGTTGATCTTCAAGTCCAATTTGAAGTCTTTGAGATAAAATAAACAACCCCCAAGATTCAAACTTTGCTTCTGATTACTAGAAGATGATGATGTCTATAATTAATGCTCACTCTCAAATCTTGAGCAGAACTCAAAACCCTAAAGGGCCTAGAGTAAACCCTACATACTTACAACACCCGAGCTTAGTTCACTCACCTTATTATAGCTTTTCTTATTACACCTCCTTTGCACTTCAGAGGTCTCCGGCACTGTTGGCCTTAAAACGTGAGCTAGATACTTTGGGCAACAATGAGATATCTAATTTTTACTTCAAATATCCGGTGTGTGGCACTAAGAGATATCTAAAGAAATTGAAATGTTATGTTTATCCTTACAAAATAAAAAAAAATAAAAAAACGTTTCTCCTCCACTCTTTCTTTCTCCCAATCAGATTTTTTTTTATTCAATTTCATTCAATGGATTTATTATAATGTAGGCTTCCAACTCAAAATCAATTGGCAATGAATGAAGTGACACGTAGAATTATTAATTGCAGAATTTTAGATTGCTCATATAACGTGGCAGTACTAATAGTTTCAATAAACCCAAAATGGTGGAGTAATGAAGCACCAAATGTAATATTAAAACCCACCTTGATTGAAATACATATATACGGCTACAAATTCATGAAACGCACCTTGATTGAAATAATGTGGCGCTCCTATTGAAGTTTAGAAAAGGTAGAGTTAGAGCACTAGTTTGGACATCATATTTGGTATTCATGAAAGACATGCTACGAATAAATCAGAGCATCTGTAACCTACTTTTTTCTTCTTGAACAAAGAAAATTTAAAGAACGATAACTTAAGAGTTTACATGATTTTCTTTCTCCGATAGTTGACAACAAATATATTGGGAGGGTTACAACTCCATACCCTCGACTCTCTTTCAACTCTAGCTAACTTAGATAGAATGTCAACTATTTATATTTTTTCCCTTAGGAATATAAAATTATTTCCAGTTTGGGAACTTAGCAAATAATTGTATGTCCCTTGGGGCAGTTTCTATGGATAGGGTATTAAAATGTAGTATACCCGTCTAGGTGGATGGACAAAGTGGTTTTGCCACTATGGTAAAACTATGTGGCGGCATGGCAGGTGCCGCTCGGCGTAATTGAGTCCAGCGGCATAAGTTGCGCCGCTTGTGTCTCCACAACGACTACTTCTGCATTTACTTCCACTATAAATTCTCAACCATTTTTTATCCATTTCACAACTCAACACACAAAAAACACATAATCCACACCCATTTCTCTTCTTCTTTTACACATATGGGGGTTGAAGACAATAATGAGTTTTCTTCATCTGAAGAGGAAGCAGAAAACGATATGGAAATGCTTCATATTTTCAACGAGGAACAAGAAAGGTATTTGATAATTTTGCAGCAGTTGGATGAAGAAGACGAAGCTGCTCAAAAGGCGTTGAACAATAATAATGCAGATATTCACCGGAGTTATACCTCGAATTCTTGAACCAAAGGAAGCTTTTAAAAGAAGATGGACGTGGAGAAAGAGGAATTTTTTCCACGTCAGGATGATGAATGATTATTTCAATCCTGATTGTGTACTCTGACGAAAATTTTCAGCGGCGGTTTCGAATGGAACGTTTCCTTATTCAGAGAATAATTGATGAATGTTGTTTTAGTCGATCATTTGTTTAATTATCAATACGATACGATATCCGAAATATAAGACGGTTTAGTCTTGAATTGAAGATCACTGCAGCCTTGCGAATATGTGTTATGATGCACCAACAGATGGTGTTGATGAGTATATTTTTATGGGTAAAACAACCGCCTACAAATACCTTCAGTTATTCTGCAAAACAATTGTTGCTCATTTTGGTTCAACTTACTTAAGAAAGCCGAATGAGCTTGATATGATTGAGATCCTCAAGGAGAAAAAAAAGAGGTTTTCCAGGGATGTTGAGTAATTCGGATTGCATGCAATGGGTTTGGCGCGGATGCCCTGTAGATTGGGCAGGCCAGTATAAGGGTCACTACCCTAAGCCAGACGTAATTTTGGAGACGGTGGCTACCTATGATTGTTGGATTTGACATGCATTTTTTGGGCTACCTTGTTCTCAAAATGATCTCAATGTGTTGCACAAGTCACCACTGTTTGGGGATATTAAGACTGGAGTTGCCCCTTCTTGTAAATTCACTGTCATCGGCCGCGAGTCAAGCAAGGGTACTATCTTAAGGACGAAATTTATCCTTAGTGGTCAACATTAGTTCAAGCCTACCCTTATTTCCCCCTACGAATCATGTTTATCGTGATAAGATACACTTTAATACATATCAAATGGCCAAGAGAAAGGATGTTCAGAGGGCGTTTGGAATTTTGAAAAGAAAGTTTGCAATAATCCGTGGGCCTTATCGGAGTTCTGATATTGAAGGAATGAATAGTATTATGCTTACTTGCATAATTTTGCATAACATGGTTATCGCTGAAACTCGTCGTGATCCTGCATGGACTAATTACCTTGACGATGATTTGAGGCCTAAACTTGTGGTTGAATGCTGTTTGCCTGCAAGAGAATATAAACTTGCCACTGATAGAATACAGAATGCAAGTCTTCATCAGAAACTCCGACATGACTTGCCGACTCATCTTTGGGAAAGGTATGTACAAGGGGGAATGGAGATGAACATCCCCGAAGACAAAGAAGAAGACATTTAATATATATATATATATATAGGGGGTTTGGTATTTTTGTTTGTTTGTTTGATGTACTTTTTTTTTTGGGTTAGATGTTTTTTTTTATTGGCTTGTTTTTTTTTTTTTTTAATTTATTTTGAACTCATAAATTTAAAGCATATTTTATATATTTTTACTACTAAATACAACGGAGAACTAGAGAGTTTACGTTAATTTTTTAACATAAGTTAAACTAACCAGAATCTAAAATAACATAAAACAAATAAAACTAACTAGAATCGAACTAGTCTTCTTCTTATTCAAGTCCTTCACTCTTCTTCTTCACCGAGCCTTCTTGTTCATCATCAACACCAAGCGTAAGTGGTCTCCTCATCCTCGATATCATTGAATAAGGCATAGAGGTCTTAGCTATCGAAGGGGGAGAGTGCACCTGGTGCTGCTGTTGCTCCTGGGTCTTTTGTTGGTGCTGGTGTTGGCGGTGATGGTTGTGGCGAGAGAACTGGTGGAATATTAACTTTGTTGAACTCTCCCAGATCTACTTCTGGAACTCATTCATGTTCAAAGTATTCATTGACATAATCTTGTTCTTGTTGAAATCCTGAAAATGTAGCTCATGAGAAAGACGGATTTTTTGAAGCTGTCAGACCACTATGTTTCTATGAAGGGATATTGCTTCCTCAGCCTTGCGCTCGTGCTCCAACCATGCATCCATGTTGAAAGCGCTAGCAGTTCCATATTGAGCTTCAGCTCTTGCCTTTTTTGACGCCTTCTAACCTCCACCCTTAGTCATCTTGCTACGTTATTCACATTCAGGTTTTAATTGTCATTGTTAACATTCTCGGTATCAGTTGGTGGCTGTGATGATGAACCTGGTGAAGAACTAGGATCTTTTTCATGGAAAGCTTGGGAAATATGAGAGTATGTAGATCTGGTGAGTGCTGCATATCCATCAAAGGCATGGGGTTCAACCGGTTCAAAGCTTTCAGAATGTGGTAACAACTTTCATACTGGAAACCCTTGGGGTGACACCTTTGCAACTCATTCCTTCATCGTCGTTCCACATCAACATCAGTCGCTCCCCACTCCTCCTCCGCCGATTTATTTGCATTATGGCTGCGACGTACTCATTAGTTTCCCTGTTGATTGCTCCAAAACGATGTGACAATCCTTCGGCGTCACGTTCATTCACATTTAGACACTCGGAACAGAAGTATTTGAAAATCTGGTTCCAGAACGTGGTTCTTTGTTTCTGCACGCCACTGATAGAGTCCTTGGTGAATCTTGGATCAATTCATCTTCATCCACAGTGAATCTTGGACCACAATATCTCGTGATAACAGTAAGAGAAGTGGCAATAGGTGTGTCATCAGAATTATCAAAAGTGAAAATTTATGTGTAAGCCCGGGTCAGCTCCCACGCCCACAAGCTTCAAAAAGAAAATTTATCAAAAGTGAAAATTTATGTGCAATCCAATTTGCCCAATGGGTAAGTGATGTTTGGGAACATATTTGACAGACTTCGACGGGTCATTAATAATCCATGAACATCGTCGAGTGTATAATGAATCCATTCTAAACAAAGATGAGACAATTGGGGTTAAAACAAAAGGAAACATCTTTCCGTAAAGGAAGCCTTGTATCAGCAATGTTCGTTCGGCACTCACAGAATATAAATCAATATTCACGTACCTACATCTGATAACCATTCATCTAACAACTATTTTTAGTAAAGCTCACAAAGTAACTAAGGTTTTAATAAAATGATAGTAGGACACTTGATGAAGCTGTAGCAACTGCTCTTATCTTATCCTTGAACTGTTCAATATGTCTCATTCTATCAGGTGAGTGATCACCACTATAACGGAAGTATAGAGCAACTTCCTTCAAACCCTTTGCATTTTTCAACACAAAACTCAGAAGTTTGAGCTCAGCTTCACATCCTTCCACTTCTTCGACCTGGACATACTCGAGGTGAGACAATATTCCCGGCAATGAGAATCCCGCTTCCCAGTCATCTCCAATGTCCGTAAAATTCGACTGTATCCAAACAATCACAACAATTGATAGGTCACTAAGTGGAAAATAATAATAGTACAAGTAAGAAACACTTGAGAGGTTAAATGTTACACAAAAATAGATTTCATCAAATGAAAAACATAGATGTTATATTAGAACTGTTTGAACGACATCAAAGGATAATAACTGTTACCTTCTTGGGTCTAAGGATAAGGGAAGTCATATTAGGAGAAATGCTGAGTAAGTATGCAATAGCTCGCAAGCAGCTTCTTGTAAGCCACATTTCCAGCACCAAACTTAGTACATTACATAACGGAGGTGGCTGGCAGTCTAAGTCAGGAGCTGTTGAGAGAACCTTGAGAAAGAAAAGCAAATACGAGTTTAGAATAACAAAACTTTTGGCAGTCTTTGTTCTCCATTCGTCCTCATGAAACACAAAAGCATTTATGCAAATATGATAAGATGTCTAGTTTAAGGGAGAGACGAAGCATCCATACCTCGAGGAATCCAGGTGATAATAGCAATTCTATCACTTTCAATGTATGAATTGCTTCTAGATATTTCAGCACACGTTTAGCATAAACTTCTTTTTTCTCTAAAGGCAGTTCACAATATGCTTCTGCATTCTCATCTTCCTCTTTATCTTTCAGTGTCGTCACAAAACTTACCCCGGATAGGGGAGAAGAGATTTCTAGAGAATAATCTTGTTCTAAAAAAGATTTGAAAGTAAAATCTTCCAGATTTGGAGCACATAACTTGATCATGTTAGCCATAGTATCCTTTTGCCACAAAAATTGTTCACCGCCATGCCAATAAGCAAATTCAAACTCCTTAAGGTTGAGAGAATCAACCACCAAACTCCTCTGATTATCAGTTTTTATGTCACATTCAGCTATGAGTAAATCTTCAAGAACTGGACAACTCGAAAAGAGTCTTTTAGACGATTCTACATCAGAGATTGATAATCCATATAAGGACAATACTTTAAGCTGAGGTAAATTCATTGAACTTGGTAGAACAGTATCTGCATGTTTGGCTTTACCATACACTTGCATATGCAAATTTCTTAGTGATTTACAATTCAGAAGGTGATAAGGAATTTCATATTCATTCAACTGCCCGATTGCTATACGTACTTCTTCAACATTGTGCATAACGACATGAAGGCACCATCTGTTAACATGCATTTCTACCATAACATCAAATTCAGAGTATACCCAATCCATACTAAATTTCTGAATATCAAAGTCTTGGCGGCGACGAATGAATACCATGTCTACAAACATTACGAAACTATCTTTTTTGTCTTCTGAAATGACTTTCTATCGAATTTTAGACAAGGAAGTGATTTCCAAATATCCATCCATCTTTTCGACAGAACACTAGTTTGTACCGCATATTTGGTATCATTGAAAGACAGGATGTAGTGAATTAGTTCATCAGGTAATCTACTGATTCTATCTTCCCCAGCATTTCTTGTTTCCTCCATAGTTAACCCTAATAAACTGAACAGTAAACTCCCAAATCCCTAATCTTCTAAGCTCCAATTTGGCTGGCTATAATTAGTATTTTGTAGTAGAATCAAAATCCAGAATTAAAAGATGAGAAAAGGATTAAAGTACCTGGCTTTGAAGCACTCTACCAGACCAGCGATCAACCATCAGAAAGAAGTACATGAATGCTAGATTGGGTAACTCTTGAATAACTGAATCAATCTTGAGTAGAACCTTTGAGAGAAAAGACCTAAACCCACAATTTGTAACGATTCAATCTTGAGGAATGAAGAATATTTGTGTCTCGGAAATTTCTCATGGAAGACATTATATTTGAGATACAAAAGGTGGCAAATAACGTGTGATACAAGATTTCCACAAAGTCTATCTCGAAAGAGATAAAGTCCCTCTCGGAAGATAGATACATAGCATGCACCATAATCTCTATTCCCATAATCTCGGGAGAGAGAATATCTATCACGCAAAATTAATTCTCTCTCGCTCGATAGAAATTCTATCTCACATGTAAAATTGGCAAATATGTAGTTACTAGGCCAGT
This sequence comes from Papaver nudicaule, assembly GCA_023529015.1. NCBI lineage: Eukaryota > Viridiplantae > Streptophyta > Magnoliopsida > Ranunculales > Papaveraceae > Papaver > Papaver nudicaule. Next base: position 45,056 of record JAJJMA010226186.1, read on the forward strand.
TTACCTGTTTCAAACAAATATCAGCCTTAAATTTTGTATCGATAAAAAAAATTAGTAGCAGATGTCATTATAGTACAGTGGTAAAGTTATTGGGAATGATACCGGTGACTTGAGTTTGAAATTCGTCAGCACCTAATTCTTTACCGATAAAAAAAAATTAAAAAAATATACATGAATAATTAATCAATAACTTTTACTTTCACTTCCATTAAGTTATATAAAGTTCTCCCATATCCATTACAGTGTTTTACTGCCTTGGTGATGCTTCGTTTTACAAGGGTGTCTACTGTCTAGCTAGCTAATTGAGACACTTATAATCGAAGAGCGAACGGGTTGAGACACTTTCGTATTACGAGGGTCGGATACAAGGGTCAACTGAAGATCATTGCATGAACTAGGTATAAATTCTGGCTCAATTGACTTTTCCATTGATTGTTTGCACTATCCTTGCACCAATGCACAAAGAATATTGGTTAACTAGCAATAGTAATTTTTGATTGAACTCCATTGAAAGTTAAAAAGCAAACGATACTGCTGAATCCTTACACATTTCGATCATTCTATTCATAGAAGAAGATACATGGCCGAAAACGAAAAGCAAAATAGATAGAAATCAAACTACTACATGTTAAGGCTTTCACAGTTTATTTCTTCATGATCGAGTATCAGACTTCATTTTGCTGCGGGTTCTAGTAAAAGCTCCACAATGCCATCTACCGAGTATATCATAACAATTCCTCTGATTGTCTGATGCTTTTCACAGCCTAAGGTTTAATTAAACACCAGTTCGACAATTGAAGAAGCCTTAATTGAGGTGAAACAACATTCCCTGCAATGACAATCCTGCTTCCCATTCATCTCCAACATCAGCCGAATTTGACTGTTACAGAAAATGGTTTATGTAAGAAGCACTTCAGAGGTTCGAAAAATGTTACAAAAACATAGATGTCGACTGAGTGACATAGATGTTGTTTTAGAACTGTTGGAACAACATCGCTGACCAAATTAAAAAAAACGACGAGCTTGGTTAATGTTACCTTCTTCGATTCAAGGAAAAGTGTAGTTATATTAGGAGAAATATTGAGTAAATATGATATAGCCCGCAAGCAACCTCTTGAAGACCACATTCCCAACGTCAAATATTTCAGATTACACAAGCGAGGTAGTTGACAGTCTGATAAGTCTGGAACTTGTGAGAGAACCTTGAGAAACAACAACAACAACAACAATCTTTCAATCATATAGCAGATAATATTTTGCTAGAAAAGCAAGACGATTAAACAGTACTTTCACTGTCAATCCTTCATCCTTGCCCTAGACTTGAGAGATAAACACAGAATGAAAATCATCTCAATAACCAAAGTGCATCATCATAAAAACTAAGAACCGCTTATTGGTAAAGAGAGTCGGGTTGCTTAAGCAGCAGCACCCTTGGCCTTGTCATGAATTTTGACTACGCAGTAAAACATACTTAAAATATCATTTCCGAAAATACGTTAAGATGTTTGATTCAAGGTACCGACGAAGAATCCCCCAAACACCCATGGAATTAAGAACCTTTGAGGTGGGTGAACAGCCCACCAATTCGCCTGCATTTACTAATTCTAATAATCAAGTGGACAAGAAAACGAGATAAACTACTACTAAAGTGTGCATCAGTTTATCCCATTGAAATTAGATTAGGGAAATGCACCTTTCACCAAATAAAATGGCTCAAGTAAAACTGAGATATCAGAACTCCCTATAAAATCTTGGATAAAACAGACTAACAACATGTTGGGATTTTCACCACAACACGTACGATCTTTAGGGAATCAAGAACGTTACCAACAACGACAAGAGAAGCAATCAAACTATAAATCAATCACACAAGACAAGGATTTACGTGGAAACCCCAAATTGGGTAAAACCACGGACAAGAACACGATATTATTCAATTACCGTAAAAGATGATTACAAAGAAGACTCTTACCTCTTCTTAACACCTCTCACCTTCACAAGAACAAGAACCCTACGAAGAGACCAAAACTCTAGCAAGTTTTCCACCCTACAAGAATAACTTTACCGGTATATCTCTACACCTCTAGGGACCCTTATTTATACTAATTAGAGATGTATTCTCCAAGTAATGTCTTTCCTAATAATACAAAGGAAACCGACCTAAATTAGGACACCTAGAACCCACAAGAATTTACTAGAACATTCTAGAATACGTTTCCTAAAATAACCAATTCCTGTGTTTAGAAATTGAGACAACTTCTACAATTCTCCACCTTGTCGAGATTTGTAAACTCACAAAATTCTTCCTTGTTTCTTCAATTCACATTGAACTCCACCGTGCTCTTGTCAACCCGCCCTTACGGGCCACTGATCATCAATGATGATGATCAACACAGTCCAAGCAATCCTTGGACTTGCCAATCTTAGGTACCCACTTCTTGATCATACGAGCCTTCAGAACTCCACCATTTTTTCCATAAATATTCCGACCCTTAACGTGTCCAGCCACACTTTCAAAACAATCTGCATATACCCTGGTCTTATTGACAGCAGCCTTTCTTGTTTGACATGCCTTAGTGATAGCACCGTCAATACACAAGTTAATTTTACCAACAGCAGCGTCCCTACCAAAATCCAGTTGACCACCACTTTGATGGTACTCAGGAACATTGCCACTATACTTTTTAGTGCGTTTTCCCACATCTTCCTTTATCTTAAGTTCCTGTGCGACACTAACAGTACATTTCTTGCCATAATGAAAACCCATTGGGGCACTACTTTTATGAAACTTAATTCCTTCCATAGTAGTAGTACGATCATCAGTATTGCCATAACAATGCCCGCCAGTTTTTGAAGCATTCACAACTTCCGCGACACGGTCACAAGTTCTTTGTACAGCTCCACCTACCCCTGACTGTTTCAGGGTATACAAGCCACTAACACGGCTTCCTTTCATGATCAATTTAGTCCCTTGATAAACCTTAAGTACTCCACCATAACAAGAATACTCAAAACCTTGGAGATCTAATTGGGAAAGACTAATTAGATTCCACTTTAACTCCGGCACATGTTTTACTCCTAGGATTGTTCGAAACTTTCCATCAAACATCCTAATGCGAATATTACCGACTCCCTTAACCGATAGTTCCGAGCCATCGCGAGTAAACACTTTACCACTACACCCCACATACCTATCGAAATATGACCGGTGTGCACACATATGTGTTGTGGTACCGCTATTCATTACCCATCCCTTCTCTTGGTCTACATCATCAGCAGCAACCAAAAGAGAGAAATCACTATCATAACTAGTATCATTAACATGGTTAGCTTCACCTTCGGGCCGTTTTGCCGGACCAGCCCCATTACCTTTCCACTTACAATCACGCCTAAGGTGACGCGGTTTGTAACACTTCCAACAAACACCTTTACCGTGTTTCTTCTTCCCTCCAGCATATAAAACATCATCAGAAGAATTACCCTTGCTACTCTTCAACTCCTTTTCTTCGGACAAGAGAGCACTTGTAACCTCATCAAGACTCAATTTAGTCTTTCCATGCTTTAAGTATGTTACCATGTGTTTATACGACGGTGGAAGCGACAAGATGAGGCGAAGTGCAATATCCTCATCATCTACCTTCACTTCTAACGCTTCAAGTTCAGAAACAATCGAATTCAAGACACTTAGATGATCAGCAATAGACGTACCTTCAACCATCTTCAACGTGTGAAATTGTTCTTTCAGGTACAACCTATTTGAACGAGTGATCGTCATATACAAATTTTCAAGTTTACTCCACAACTCCTTTGCAGTAGTAATCTTTGCAACATTAGCCAAAACATTCTTAGCTAATAACAACCGTATTTGACTTGCAGCTCTTAAATCATGATCATCCCAATCTTCATCTTTAATACCGCTCTCTGCTTTTCCTTTCAACGTCTTTGCTAAACCCGATTGAATTAAAACATCTTTAACTTGGATTTGCCATAAACCAAAGTTAATAGAACCATCAAACTTCTCTACTTCAAACCGCGTAGTACCCGCAGAAATTTTTGTTGACATTTTGTTTTCCCTTAAAACCTAGCTCTTGATGCCAATTGTTGGGATTTTCACCACAACACGTACGATCTTTAGGGAATCAAGAACGTTACCAACAACGACAAGAGAAGCAATCAAACTATAAATCAATCACACAAGACAAGGATTTACGTGGAAACCCCTAATTGGGTAAAACCACGGACAAGAACACGATATTATTCAATTACCGTAAAAGATGATTACAAAGAAGACTCTTACCTCTTCTTAACACCTCTCACCTTCACAAGAACAAGAACCCTACGAAGAGACCAAAACTCTAGCAAGTTTTCCAACCTTCAAGAAGAACTTTACCGGTATATCTCTACACCTCTAGGGACCCTTATTTATACTAGTTAGAGATGTATTCTCCAAGTAATGTCTTTCCTAATAATACAAAGGAAACCAACCTAAATTAGGACACCTAGAACCCACAAGAATTGTCTAGAACATTCTAGAATACGTTTCCTAAAATAACCAATTCCAGTGTTTAGAAATTGAGACAACTTCTACACAACAGTCACTTAGATAATTTACTAATGTATATATATGCAGCAACCCATATACGTACCCGCGTCATTTGTAACTAAGAACATCTGCTCTCTAAATCTTTTAAAAAACAAAGCTTGCTAAGAGAATTTATTAAAATTGTCAAAGGAAACAAAATAAAGGGGACTTAAGCCAAGATTCCAAGACCTCAAGAGAAAGAGAAGAAGGAAAAAAGAAAAATATCAAATTATGTTTGGAAATCCATGAAAATCACTCAGACTATGCTGAAAGTACTTGGCCAATTTAACTATACTGAAAGTTCTTGTAAACAAAAAATAAGATGTAAACAAGTCCGGAAGATACCAAAAAATATTAGTTAACTCTTTGGAGACATACTGCAAATGCGAAAGGAGGAAATATCAAACTACTTGATTTCGCAAGAGAAGTCTTGCTCAGAGTGTAGATATAATAGAAGTATCTACTGTTAAGTAACTCCATTGAATAAATTTTCATCAAATAAGTTTTATTTAAACACCAGGTTGACATTTGAAGAATTTGCAGCAACTTCTTTTAGCCTCTCTTGAAAGAGTTCAATTTGTCTCACTCTATCAGGCAAGCCAGCAGTAGCACGAAAGAATAGAACAACTTCCTCCAAAACCTTTGCATTTTTCAACAAAAAACTCAGAAGTTTGAGCTCAGCATAACATCCTTCAACTTCTTCAATTTGGACATACTTGAGATGAGCTAACATTCCCGGCCATGACAATCCTGCTTCCTAGTCATCTCCAACATCATCTACATTGGACTATGTCCAAAGATAAATGTCGCCAAATGAGATAGATGAAAATTGTAGATGTCTTATTTAAAATGTTGGTACAACACTGCAGACCAAATTATAAAACAAAGATCTTGATGGAATGTTACCTCCTTCAATTCAAAGTATACAGTATCTATGTTAGGAGAAATGCTGAGTAAATATGCGATAGCTCCCATGCAACCTTTTGTACACCACATTTCCAGCGCTACACATTCTAGATTACACAAGCAGGGTGGTTGACAGTCTGATAAGTCAGGAGCTCGTGAGAGAACCTTGTAAAACGAGATGCGGGTAAAAAATGAGTAAAAACTATTTAAAGCACATTAAATGACTTCTGCATCGAGGCAGTAATACATACATACATACTTAATTACCATTTCTACTACATAAATGTTAAGATGTTTTTATTTCATGAAAGAGAGGAAGCCCACATACCTCAAGGAAACCAGACGATAATCTCATTTCTTTCACCATAGAAACCGCTCCTAGAAATTTCATCATTCCTTTAGCATACAGATCTTTTTCCTTTAATGACAGTTTTTCATATGCTTCTGCATTCTCATCTTCTTCGTTTCTGAGAAACATGCTAAAAGTTACCCCTGATAGTGGAGAAAGTATTTCTAGAGAATAATCTTTTGTCAAAGAAGATGTGAAATTCAATTTTTCCAGATTTGGAGCACATAATAACTTGATAGTATCAGTTTGCGGCAAAAGATGTCTACGCCAACAATTGTAGGAAAACTTGCTAAGGCTGGCAGAATCAAGAATTAAATTTCTTTGATTATCTGTTCGTATATCACAATCATCCATGCGTAACGTTTCAAGAACTGGGCAACTAGACAGGAGTCTTTTGGTTGATTCTACACTGGAGATTGAAAGTCCTCCAAAGAACAGTAGTTTAAGCTTTGGTAAATTCATTGATCCCGGTAGAATAACATTTATATATCTGGAAGTACGTAACACTAGTAAGACCAGCTTTCGCAGTGACGTGCAATTCAGGAGTCGGTGAGGAATTTCATATGCCGCATTATGACATTGACCGATTTCTATGAATATTTCTTGAACACGATACTTGACGGCATTAAGGCTCCATCTATTAACATTCATTACCACCGTACTATCAAATGCAGCGTTCTCCCAATCCACTATGAGAAATGGGGGGGATTAGCAACATTCTGATTAGCAACATTTATAATTTTAGCAGCACAAATAGCATGCTGCAAATTTAGCAGCATACATAAAATGTTGTTTTAAATGGGAAGTGTTGCAAAGTTTAAGTGTAGAAATCATAATAACTCCTCATCACTTTGATATGTGTTGCAACACATCCAAATTGTGCTGCAAATTTTTGAAAACTACTATCTTCACCCCAAATTTTGATGCCACCAAAATCAACCCAATCTTTGCAACACATGAGCAGCACTAATTCAGCAATTGCAACACATCTATATTATTTTAGAAATTTTGGAAAAGCAAAAATGAATTTAATGATTTTAGGTAATTGTTTGGAACCATTTAAAAGAGCTAGAACCCTAGGATAACTTAAGCCCCAGAACCATCTGATGGGAGAACCAGAATACGGGAACCACTTTAAAGTTTAGAACCAGAATGAATTAAAACTGCCTAGTCAGCTACCCCAATCTTGTCGAACCAGAACCATTTTAGGTTTGGAACCTATTCCTGCCTTAACCATTTCTCATTGCCATTTTCAGACACATTAAACTCAGTCGAGCCTCGAGCCTCAACGGCAGAACCGAAAAAAATTCAAATTTTTTTTCTTTCAATCTTCTTCTAAAACCCTCAACGGCAGAATCAAGACATGAAGGATCGATAGTTGAGAGGCTGATTTCTTTCGACCTTCTCTTTAAAACCCTTTGGGTTCGATTTCTTTCAACTGAACCCAAATTATAGAAACCCTGGAAAAATTGGTCCAATTTTTGTCGATTGAGAGGGTGACTTCGATTTCACAGGTTGGGTTTTGCTTTGTTGTTTCATTGATTTGATTATTTGTGGATTATTTGTGAATTTGTGTAGTTAGGGTATGATCAATTAGGGTATTCATGGATGTTTTTCTGGTTGGGTTTGCTTTCACAGGTATCTTCAGAATGTCAATATATAAATCTTGGATGTTTGAAGACGATATATTTGGTGCAGTGTACAGAGCTGGTGTGAAATTTTTCATTGAATATGCAGCTGATAATGGTGTTGAGGAAAATCATTGTCCTTGCCCATGTAGGGTCTGTCGAAATAGGAAACATTTTGATTTTCAAGGAGTGAAGAAGCATTTGGAAACGAAAGGTGTCGACAAGACGTATACGACTTGGATTTGGCATGGGGAGAAGCAAACCAAGCAACCAGTTAACATTCCCAGGAGTATTCCGGTGGAGATAGACGATGCTGGTAATGAAGAGGAGCTAGTCAGAGAAAATGCTGGTTCTGCATTTCCGGATTTCAGCCCTTTTATTGATGCTGCATTTCCAATTGAAGGATGTGTTCAGATAGACGATGATGGTAATGAAGAGCCATGTGATCCTGACCCAGATGTGCAAAAGCGAAACGCAAAGTACAAAGAATTGGCTGACCAGAAACTGTATCCTACTTGTAAAGGCAATGTCAGTACACTTTCTGCGATTGTGGAGCTTCACAATATAAAGAAGCAGTTTGGAATATCCGGTAATTGTGTGAGCAGTTTGTTGGAAATGATAAAAGGATGGCTACCGGAAGACAACACGTTGCCTGTGAAATATTCGGCAATGAAGTCGGTGATGAAAGATCTGGGGATGAACTATAGGGCTATTCACGCGTGTCCAAATCATTGCTTTTTGTATTATGATGTTCATGAACTGAAAACAAGTTGTCCTACTTGTAACGAACCGAGGTACAAGGTCAAACGATCAAAAGATGGGACAGTATTTCAGACGAAAGAACCTGCCCTGGTGCTGAGATACTTTGGTCTTGAAGAAAGATTTAGGCGATGGTTTAGTATACCTTGGATAGCAGCAGCAATGACATGGCATGATCAAGCAGAGGTTTCTCCTGAGAACATGCGTCATCCGATTGATTCGCCTCAGTGGGCTCTTGTGAAAAGGAAATTTCCAGACTTTGCACAGGAGGGCAGAAATGTGTGGCTTGGCGTTTCAACCGACGGGTTCAATCCTCATGGCAACATGAGTCTGAGCTGGAGTTGTTGGCCTGTGATGTTGGTAATGTATAATCTCCCTCCTTCATTGTGCATGAAATCTGAGTTTCAAATATTGTCTTTGTTGATTCCTGGGAGAAAGTCACCTTCTCAAGACTTCGATGTGTTTCTACCGCCACTAGTAGATGAACTGAAGGCATTTTGGGTGAAAGGGAGACAAGTCTTCGATGCACACAGAAAGGAACAATTTCTACTTAAAGCTTGCCTATTGTGGGGGATTCATGACTATCCAGCACAAGGTATTATGTCAGGATGTACTACTCATGGTTATTGTGGCTGTGTTGTTTGTGCCGACAAGACAAGAAGTGTTCATCTGCCTTACGGTAACAAGATTATCTATAATAATTATCGGCTATTCCTCAAGTCTGGTCACCCATTTAGAAGAAAGGGAGGGCTCTTGGGTCTAAAAACAGATGAGGCTGGACTTGCTCCGCTGCGACTGACCGAAGAGGAGTCTTTGGAGAAGTTAGCTCTTGTGAATTACCAACCTGGTAAGTTGGTAAAGATGAGACAACTGAAGCGGAAGACACACGATCCCGTTAATGAAGATGAGGACGCAGTCACTGGTGCATTTTATAGGAAGTCTATATTTTGGAACCTTGAAGTCTATTCCATGCTTCGTATACGGCATTGTATTGATGTAATGCACACCGAAAAAAATGTAATGGAACACATCATGGAGGCAATCTTCGACAATGATGATAGCTCTAAGAGTGCATGGACTCACCGAGAACAGTTAGAGAAGTTGGGTCTCAGTTGTGGAGTGTGGGTTACTGGAGCTGATGGGAAACCAACACCAGCGTTTGCCTTGAGTAAAGCTGAAAGGACGAGTTTCTGCAAGATTCTTAAAGACATGAAATTTCCCAGTGGTTTTGTGTCGAACATTAGCAGCAATGTCAACATGGAGAAGCTGCGTATCACCAACTTGAAATCGCACGACAATCATGTCATTATGTGCTATTTGCTACCAATTTTAATTCAACATGCTTTTCCACAGCACAGAGATTTGCGAACCGCCCTTCACCAAATCAGCTTGTTTTTCAGAATTCTTTGCTCCAAAGTCATGTGTAGAGCTGATGTCCAAGATGCTAAATTCATGGTTGCAGAGGCAATGTGTGTGCTTGAGAAGTATTTTCCAGCTTCCTTTTTTGATATAAGTGTCCATCTAATGGTTCATCTGGCA
>JAJJMA010226195.1:0-39147 GCA_023529015.1 Papaver nudicaule
CAACAGGGCCCTCCATATATTATATGACCAATGAAAACAAGCCACTTAGGCCGGGGGAAGGGGGAAAGGGGGGATGTTTAGCATTTTCGGTTTATAAGTACAGATTGCAGACAGAAATAATGTTTATGGAAAAGCAAGTTAGAAGGAAACAACCCATAATTGCCGAGAACGTCTGTCACAATGAACTTGTCCAGGCCATAATTGGGCTTACTGCAGTAGATATTGGAGGTTGTACAACATTTATATAAAATCGACGTCCGTAACTGGATTGTTATACAACATTCTTTTTTTTTTTAAGCATAGAATAATTTTATTAGCTTAGGAGAAAATTACAAAAGTTAAATTTGGAAAAACAAGCTTGCATAACAAGGGAGGAGGCTTTTACGTACATGTACGACTCTTCCCTGCCAATGAAGGCAAAAACTAGGAGAAGGTAGAGACAGCCAAACATATTCCAACTCAAGGACTAGTTTTATTTAGACTTCAACAGAATTGCAAGGATGGTTGTGCATAATAATATTTGATGTCAAGTGAAAAGTAGTCGATAAAAGAAAACGTTTATAGTAGTCGTGAACCATTTGGCACTCTAAATGCTTTATGGTAAACCATTTGAAGCTTGAGGATTGTTATTCAAAGTTTCAGAAGTCGTACAACAGATGGAAATAGATTACAAATAGATGCAGAATGATCGCAGTTCAACTCAGTACACAGATCAAAAGAACTTAACCATGCCTCGACCCTCTACACTGAGCTTTGATGCTTGGAGCATTTTCTTTTTTGGTGCTTTCAACTGTTGCAGCTTCTTATTCATCTGTGAGAAACACACCGAGTAAACTAAGTCAAAAACAGTAGATAAACTGGAAAATTAGCCAACAACAAGTAGCTGCTCAATAAACAAAGTTAACTGGTTAGTGCTTGAAATGCAGTGTTTCGAACCTTCGACTAGTCAGAAAGAGATAGTAAACTAACCTTTACCCTGCGCTTATCATGTACAACTTGTTTAGCTCGGGCTCTTATCTCATCTGGATCTATTTTGGATTGCGGGCGCACCATGAAATCCAATGGTGCAGCTTCTGGCCGAGAGGCATGCTGCCTGGAAGACGATTCACCGGATTTTCTCTCCCTGAATGGCAGAAAAGTTCCTTAAATAGTTCCATGGTAATGTACTATAAGTCTATTAACATTTAATCTTGAGAATTAACTTCGAAAAACGACTTACCGAGAAAATTCGTCAAGATCATCATCTCTCGAGTCCAGTGTCGCAGCTTTGTCCATTCGCCTACAGAATGAAACACACAGTTTGAAATTAAACAATGAGAATTCTCAAAAAACAAATATACAGGCCAAAATAGTTGCTATTTGCTTTAATAATTACTTTTTCGCCTGTGGTCTCCTGTAGGGAACTCTATCATCTTCATTGTGCTTCATATCCTCAAATCGTGTGCTTTTGTTGAATATTGGTCGACTCTGCATATTTCATTCAAGGTCGTTAGTGGACCTCTACCACACTGACATAACAAAAGTGTTATACAACACCCACCATAAACTCAGCAGACATTCTAATAACCAAATCATCCAAAAGTCCTAAACAATGAAAGGGCCCTTGAGAATCATCAACATTTCCTTAATATGAAGCCAGAAAAGAGTGAACGTTAAGGCTTGGATGGTTACATATCAGGACCCAACATAACAGTTATTCAGGTTTAGATGCATTGGCTCATGGTTCTATACCAGCACAATTACGGAATGACACTTTAAACTACGACACGATAAATACTTCAAACATGTATCAAGGTTCAAGGAAATTTGTGCCATTACCCATTTATCAACCAAGTCCTTGGCAAGCCGTCTATTGCCTGTTGTCTCTTCATCAGATCTTGACAAAAACATGATGACCTACCAAGAAAATTTATCATCACTAAAAAATTTAATATTGCAAGAAATTTGAAAACCTTCATGAAGCCACTAATACCTTTCCCAGACCACTTTTCTTAAGCTGCTCCCTCCTATCATATTGCTCTAGATCAATAGGAAACTACAAAAGATAAACAAGCACCGCTAGTGAACAACTATCAATTCAAGATCAGATATCTTCTACTACAAGCTAGCCAGTGTAAGTACCATGTAACACAGATTATTTCCCAAGGAAAAACAAAACAGAATAATTCATACATACATCAGTTAATATTTTCAATATTGCAGTACGGATATTTATGTTGGGCAAGCTTCCATCAGGAAGGGGTTCAAGCCAATTCTTCAGAAGTGTGAGAACTCCACGATCTAAGAATTCTAACTGAAATTGTTTCCTGTAAGCATAACAACAGAAATGAGAGGTTAACAGAAATTACGAGATGGACAAACTTATTAATCTGAATTAACAATAGGCAGCATAACAAACTTGTTGTTAACTGAATTAGCAATAGGCAGCCTACTTACTTCGATAGAACCTCAATCAGAAGAGGCAACTTCTTCAGTTTTTCAACAGCAGGTTTATTCGCGATATTCAAGTCTGCATCGGTCTCAGCCGTAAGTTCAAGCTCAGCCATAAGATGCTCAACTACCAAAGCCATTTCTGCAGCTGACTTCTCAGGTTTCTTCTTCTTCTTACCGCCCTTAAAGAGCCTATCCACATCATCATCTTCTTCACCCTCCTCAGCCTGCCAGTTTAAGAAGTAGTCAAGAACTTCACACAGTTACTTACAAGAACATAGTAGTTACACACCCGAGGTTAAACATAAACATAACTGCATAAGCATCTCAATCAGCATAGAACGAGAACGTAGTAGTTACACACCCAAGGTTAACAATAAGCATAACTGCATAAGCATCTCAATCAGCATCAACAATCAAGCTCATAAGAAACCTACATGCTACTGAACAAAATTATCAGAAGTACACATACCTGAGGAGCATCACGAACATATCGTTCATTGTCACTTCCATAACGGTCAGCAGGATCCACGCCTGTATCATCGATAAAGTTCTCATCCTCCATGTTCCGGACTCCCTCCTGGTCATCCTACGCCCATGTAATAAAAAAAAGTTTCAACAAATTCACTAAGAAATGCTAATGCACCTATACTTGCATGCATTCGATCTTACAATTCTACACACCTCAAGATTGTAAAGAACCTAAACACACAATTTAGACAAAAAATTGATATACCTCAGAATTTTCACCAGCAACGGTATTCCACATATCTCTTTCAAGTTCAGGATCAACACCATTATTCACCCTGGAATTTGATTTTCCAGAACTTCCTCCAGCACTTCTAGAACTATGTTTAAATCCACCCCCTTTCTCAATTCTTCTCTCAGATGATTTCATCCTCTTTTCTTTCTTCCCACTCCCACCAGCACCACTCGAACTTTTCCTCTTACTATTGGAATACATCTGATCATTTTCATCATTTTCAAAATCATCTCTAACAAAATCCATTGCTGCTTCATCACCACCAACATCAAAATCATCTCTTGTACTCTTTTTTATAAGTCTTTTCCTAGGTTTACCAACTTTATCAGGATCATAATTATGAACTGGAGTAGGTTCCCTTTCATCTCTCCAATCTTCTTCGTTATCTTCAGGTTCATCGAATGCATCCATTAATGGCTCACCATCTTCATCACGGTACCTATTATAAATCAGAAACAAAATCAAAATCAAAATGAAAAATCAAAATCAAAAACCAAAATGAATCGAAGACAGAAAAAAACTAGAAAAGATAGGAAATTGATCGAATTAGAAAATTAGAGCAATAAAGAAAGACTTACGGATCATTTTCGTAACCCATGCCGATTGATTAAACGCGTATAGATTCCTGAAACTTCTTATTGTAGAGCAAACGATTTGTATACTAGGGATTCTGAGAATATATATAAGTTAGGATAGGAAATTTGGGAAAGACGGAGAAATAAAAATATTAGGGTTTCGACTCTCGATAGTGGATTATAGAACTGAATCGGCGGTAAAAAGTTGGTCACGTATCTTTGAACGATATACTGAACCCTCCGCGGTGCCATGGTAACTTAAAGAAAAAAAAAATCATTTTCCGATTAAAATAACGAAAATGCTATTCAACACTGGTACATCACATTCAGCCAGGACTCATATCACACAAGAACGGGTTCCACACATCCCAGATGAAGGATCTAGATGGTGTGAGTGCTAGACAGAGTGATGAATTGAGTGTCGAATAGCAGCACTGAATAAATAATTAAGACTGCATTTATGGAGTCATTTAGGCCCCTTCCTATGCCAAAAGGCACATCAAGTGGTTTACCCGTTCAGGTGGACATGCAAATTTGTCGCTATGGTAACGAAAGTCAGAATATCGGTCGATAATATGAGCAACTACAATTTCGCCCGCGAAAATATTAATATCGGTGGCGATATTGATAATATCGACCGAGATTAAGAAAAATTCGAAAAGCAGAAACAGTACGAGAAGTTGCAACCAAGCTTGATTTTACTGAAGTCTTAGTTGAAGCAGCAACCAAACTTATTACCAGGAGCTTGATTATGCTCGAAAAAGCGGTTGACATGATATGTGAAGGTTATATAAAAAAAAAACGGTAAAAAGCAAAGAAATGTGAACATTTTGGAAGTTAATCAGGTAAATCTGCACCTAAGAAAAGGTAAATAAGAGATCAAGGCAAATAAAATTTGAAAGTACAAACAAAAACTAAAAAAAAATATATAAAAGAGCGTATTGAATGGAGGTTACGTCAAATGAAGGTAACCAGGAAGCCAACGAGTCTGCGACTTTGTTTAGATTTTTAATTTTAATGTATGTTAAAAAAATGATGCAGTTATTGGAAATAAAATTGAAAGTATTAATTAAAGTTTCCTCTCCATTTGGTAATCTAACAACAATCGTTTTTTCTCATTTTTCATTCTTCAAACATTAATTTTAATAAATATATTTCTTAATTGGAAAAGGAAATAGAAGTTTATAAGACATTGGTCAACTTCTTTCCTCAAACAGTTTACAAACTTTCTCATTAGTTATTCAAAACGAAATCCGGCTTTAGCAAGTGCATCAGCAGCTTCAAAATGATAGAAGGACTCTCCTCTCATTTGGTATACTCCTCCTAGGCTGCAAATCAGTCGCCTTTGTAGACATAGTTATATAGTTTTTATCCAAATGGTATTTGTTATAGCATCTTCAGGACGTTGACACTCTTGCAGGTCAGTCTCGGTGTATCTGAAGTTGGAGTTGGAGTTGATGGGGAGTTTGATGATTGGGTTACTGCAGGAGGGGTATCTAATGCACCATTGATAAATTTGGTGTTAGAGATTTTGAGTATATTAAGAGATGCCGGGAGTGAAAAAGGAGGGGTACCGAAATACGACCAACTTTTCGTTTGGGCTCGAGAGTCTTATGGTTAGGTTTGGACGATCTCAAAAATCAATATCCAAACCTAGATAACCGGAGTTGTGATCTAGGGATCAACTCGACAAAGACAAGTCTTTGGAGTAAACTCGACGGTTATGGATAACGTACTTCTTGTGTTTGCTTTTAATTATATGTCAGAGTTTATATAATTGCGGAAAGGAAAAGCACACAAGACACCAGAACGTTTTTTCAACGAGGAAACTACCTTGCAGAAAAACCTCGGGACCTTGTCCAGATTGAACACCGCCCAGTACAAACTGACTACAAACGCTAGCCTACTGTAAGACTTCGGTCTGGGATGTAGCAGAGACCAACTCAAGCCCTCCAAGCGAATTGGCTACTGTCGCACTCCTTACGTCTCTAGATCCCCCTCAGATCGTCACGCACTTGATTCCCCCAGCTGACGTCCTTTACAGGCCTAGGAGTTACTTTGACCGCTATCAAAGGCTTGTGTCAGCAATACTGGCTTTGCAACCTAATTGTTGACGTATGATCTAACTGTCCTCTATCAGTTTATCATACACAAGTTGACTTCCTTCGGATTGCTCCAGGTCATACGGAAATCTACTTCACAAATTAGGGCTGACAAGCAAACCGAGTAAGCTATGCCCAATTTGTCTCTACCTCAGTTGTACACGAAGAATCAGTTAAGAAACTTGTACAACCGGAGCTAACTAGGTCTTACAACACCGAGTGCAGCCGTGCGTTGCTACCTTTCAACCCTGTGTGTAACGTATCAGTTCTTGAATAGCCGTATAGCAGAATAGACGGACTATGGAATAAACAAGAACGTGAACAGGTTACCAAGGTTACAGGTTAATCCGATTTCAACCAAATATGGTCTCAATCTCCTACCTGTGCTTCCCAACTCTCAAGAGAAGTCTTTTATAGTCGTAGGGAGTTCCCAGAGGAGCTGCAATCTATAGAGGATGACTATACCACAACAAGCATTCACCGAAGTGAAAAGAGTTTACGATCACTTCCCTAAGGACTTTCATGTATGCTTGATGCTTGCGGTATTTGTCCGTAGACAATAAGATAGGTTGCTTGGAATAAAGCAATCAATTACTTGTCCCACAAGTCAAGGAAACCCTAAACTTGCCAACCAAGTAATAGAGATTAATCTCAATTAAAATTCTTTTTAAGTTTATCTGCCAAGTGTTTTGTTGCTCAAAAACACTTCAAGATAGAATCCAACAGACCTGAGATAATCTTTATCTTATTGACTCATTGAGGATCGTTAGATGGACCACAAAAGATATTATGTGATATACAAGTCCACCTAAGAGATAAAGGAGTTTAGAGTTTAACTCAAGTGAAATTCTGAAAGAATATTCACTTAATCTGAATACCAGCCAAAATAATCGACACCTAGGTTCGCGTAGGTTTGCGAAATGTTCAGTCACTTTGGAACTCAGTAGAAATCCGAGTTTCTGGTTTGCGTACCGGTTCGTGAACCGTCCGCCATTCAGATTTGGCCAAACTTGGATTCCGCTGGAAGTTCTGGGCTTAGCCAGGACTTAGACGTGTGTACATCCTCAGCTGTAATCCATGGACTCTTGCTCAAGAGTACTCCTTTAGATTCACCCATATCCAACTAATGATTTGCAAGCAAACCATTGAAATGGACAAATGGTTTCGAATTTATCTCATTCATTTTTGTACTCATAGCATTTGTGGGAACAAATACTAGTCATGACACAAGGCCATGTTAGACAAGAATACGATCTCAATCGCTATGATCACTACTAAAGTAGTCGACTATATTTCGAAAGAATAGAGAAAGTAGAATAGAAGAATTTCCATAAAGTCATAACTCCTACTAACCTTTTGTCGATGAAGAATAATTGATGTCTTATTTGTCTTCACAGTCTTCGTCTTCAAGGTCTCTACTACTTTGTCTATATCCCAATTCCGAAATCTAAACTCTAGTAGGCTAAATCAAGAATTAAGTTTTGACACCTAAAACTGACAACTAGCTTGACATACCAACGCTAGTGGGTTTGACCGGACAATGTCCTAACAGGGAGTATGTACTAAAACAAAGTTTGGCGTTAGAGGAGGAGAACCCGATGAGTGAGTTTAAGGGGTTAGATGATGAGGAATTTTTCTTTGGTTCACGCTGACTTAAACTTAACATTATCTCATTTATGGATCGTTTCGACAAAGTAGAAGATGGGGTAGATATTGCATAAGGTTCTTTTTTTTATTTCGGTTTGCTTAAACATACTAGTATCTCATCTAAGGGTCGACTAGAAGACAGGGTAGATGATGATGGATTTGACTTTATGAAAAATATTGCCTTTACGTGGGAAAAAATTACGTGGATCAAAATATCGTGTTACGTGGGTCAACAATTTAAATATTTTTTCTAAATTAAAACTTCATGGAAATTAGTAATCTTCATCGGATGATTCTGGAGGATCGTGAGTATTTTCTGGGTTAAATTTGGGAAATCTCTCCTTTAGAGATTGGTAGCTCTCATCAAGTATAAAACAGGTAGGATCGCCTTCTGATTTCCTCCATTATATCGACATCCAAGGAGTTGCAAGGCTTTTATAAATAGCCACTTGAATTTGTACATACTTACTGCTTTCTTAATCACATCAAATCTATCACGTATTTTTTAATTAGATCTTTGCCGAGGATTACCATAATTTTCCATGTAGTTGTTCCACACTCGGTTTCGTAAATCAGTAGCTGGAACCGTTTGTCGTTGAACATCAGGGCTAACTATCTGATTATACCAAGTTGTACGGATTGCTAGATCTTCAATTGAATCATACCTAGCCATAAAAATAGTGTTTGGTTATATGAAAAAGGTTTTGGGTGGGTCAATAATTTAAATAAAAAATTAAAACAATATTTCATTAAACATAAACTAAACTTTTATTTAAAACATTGCTTTTAAAACCATGGGTTGTATATGTTTCTCAATGTTAACAAGACATGGAAACAACTTAAAAAAACAAAAGGTTTCCCTCTTTTCAATATTTTCCATTCCTCCAGCGATATGCTTAACACTTCAGCATTAGTTTCACCAACCATTTTTATTTGATTCATTCGGTTGACCAGCACTACAAACTCTAACACTTGTGAATTAATTGTTAAAAATCGTCTCTTCAACTTGTTTGCATCACAACCTCTGTAATCTTGATAATCGGATACATACTTGTCAAATATGCCCTCCCGGAATACATTGGAATTCTGGTCAGCATTACGTTGAAGACATTGAAACACAAAAGCTCTGCAAATGCATAAATCCTCTTCTGGATGATACATAAATTGTCTGTACTTCGGACTATATTGTGGATTACCCTATTGAAAATTTGGGAGAGAATGAACTAGATTTAGAAGAGAAAAAACTAGATTTAGAAGAGAAAGTATAAAAGATGTAAGTTGAAATGGTGGAGAAATTTAGTATTTATAGAGGTGGGAAATTCTGCTTGTTGTATTAATAGAGGGTCTTAATCTCGCTCGATAATAATAATATCGTCAGCGAAAATATCAATGTCTCCAGCGAAATTGATATTTTCGGTTGATATTCTTAATTTCAATCGAAATTAAGACTGATAGAGATTCCTTTTGAGCAGACAAACATGCATTTTTGCGTGTTTTCCTGGTGAGTCTACCTGCTTGCCAGCCCCATAGTGAGGCAAATAGGCAAAATAAGGCATTTTCCTTTGGCATAGGAAGTGGCCTTAGTACTATTTGGAGGGGGGGAAAACAGTAATCACCGCCAACATATATTTTTTGCCAGCGTTGATATCGGAAAAAGCAATTTCATCGCAAGAATGCTAAACTAAATTAACATTACATCATTCTCATTTTATGCAATGAGAAACAAATACATTTCTCCTTATCTAGGATAGCAAGCAACAAATATAAAACACACTGCAAGCCACTGAGATATTGATGACTGAGAAGACCCAAAGTTTCCTAAAGACTTGAAAGCTACTAGTTACATGATATATATCTAAGACTCGAAAGATACTTACGACTCATAAGATTCCATAGCCACAATAACCCAACTTTGACAAAACTCGGGAAAAGGAAAGCAATCAAACCTCTTCATTTCCACTTAGTTTACTAGCTACCGATCTCCATCAGTACTAATCACAAGCTTCGAATTCATCTTTTCGGTATTCTCTATCAGCAGCTGGATTCATTATTTATTAACTCTTATTCTCTTTAATTTATTTTGTCACGACCTTAAATCATTATTTTTAGCTCGACCTTCGCTTTTAGATCCTAGATCTATTTTATTGTAGAAGATTTTATCATCAAACCGTTAATTATGCTGATGTTTTTCATTAGATGTTCTTTCAACACATAAATTAGTTAATATAGTTGAAATAAAAATAAAATATTATATTTTATAGGCTAAAGATGAAATTAAGCTTCGTATGTTATCGCCCTAGGGTCTATACCATTCCCAAATATGTTGTATCTGTTAGAGCATTGTCCGGTCAAACCCCCTGGCGTTGGTATGTCAAGCTAGTTGTCAGTTTTAGGTGTCAAAACACAATTCTTGATTTAGCCTACTTAAGGTTTAATTCGGACTAGGATATATGTAGTAGAGTTTAAAGTCGATCTCCACCCTCTGAAGACGAAGATAAAGAACACAAGAAGACATCATCAAGGACTTCATCAACAAAGGTTGGTAAAGATTAAATTTTCCTTAAACTCTTGTTATTCTTATCTCTATCTATCGAAGTAATGAACTCACTATGTGGAACAATGCTTATGACGGTGAAATTACATCATTGTATATTAACCCGAGGAGATTTGGTCCATATGATCATAGTGAGGGAAACCTTTGACCTTTTAGTAGGTCTTCATGTTATAGTGGATGAAAATATGAATTCAACGCTTCAAAAATCACTTAATTCCGTTGTATAACGAAGAAGTTATGAGTGATTTATTGAAACTGAAAAGCGTGAAAAGCTGAATTCGGGAAAAGGAGTAGGAAGCTTCTGGAATTTTCTAGGAACTTTCTGGAACGCTTTTTTGAAGTGTGGCAGTTCGCGAACCGCCCACGGAAATTACGATTACGGTTTTTCCGATCGTGTTTCTGAGGTCCATCTCCTATGTACGACGGCCCACTTTCTCACCTGTGTTGTGGCCCGTTCTGATTAGGGTTTTGCTACAATTATCTTTCTTAAGAGATAAGTTTTGTAGAATATCTCCTAGTCAAGGGATAAGGCTAATCCTTTCACAATGTTTCCACATGTGAAAGGTGTCTAGGTTCATTGTGTGCAATTTAAGTAACGGGCGTGTTTACACGGTCACTAGCTAACTTGTTGCACAAGGAATCTTAGCTTTATCTGTAAGCAACCATCACTATAAATTAAAAATACATGTATCTTAACAAACCATCTCTATTGGTGCGTGTGCTACATAGGGATGTTCTCCATTATTGTTGTTCTCTGCGAACAAGGTGAGAATTAAAGACTTTGCTTAGAGATCGCAAAGCACAAGTTCAATTATCCTTCTCCTCTAGATAGTTCTGAACTTGTATCCAGGTTAACTTGTAGTCCTTGTCTATTCTATGGTCCTTCTCTTGTGCAATAAGGCCATTCAAGGATTATAGGTTGTAAACCCTAGATAGATACAATCTATTTGTACATCAGCTTTGGTTGATTGTATATAGATTAGAGATTCTACAAGATATCGCTAGGTTCTCTAGTTGGTCTTGTAAGAATACAATTAGGTCACGGATCTCGTGTAAATCCTAATTGTGAACAAGTTTTCCAAAACCCTAGTTATATCTAAAGGGAACATAATACTTTACGTATTCTCTGTCGAAAGACGGATTGAGTACAAAAAGCCTTGCGGTTAAAGCAACTCCTAGGCCTGTAACGGACATCAGCTAGGGGGAATCAAGTGCGTGATGATCTGTGGGGGATCCAGAGACGTAAGGAGTGCAATAGTAGCTGATTCACTTGGAGGGTTGGAGTCGGTCTCTTCTACATTCCAGACCGAAGTCTTATAGTAGGCTAGTGTTTGTAGACAGTTAATACTGTGTGGTGTTCAAACTGGACGAGGTCCCGGGGTTTTTACTTCGAGATAGCGGTTTCCTCGTTAACAAAACTTTTGGTGTCTTGTGTGCTTTACCTTCCGCATTTATATCTCTGATTATATAATTAAAGCGACACAAGTCGTACGTTATTCATAACCTGACGTTAATTCCAAATCTTGAATAAAGATTTACAGAGACTTGTCTTTGTAGGAATCGATCACTTGTGATCACAACTCAGGTTATACAGATTTGGATATTGATTTATCGTCCATATCTTACCATAAGACTCACAAGCCCAAACGAAAAGTTGGTAGTATTTTGGTACCCCTGCTTTTTCAGTATCAAGTTATTTCAGAGTTGTTTATAGAAACTAAGTTTGAATTCCACAGTCATTTTGTAAAATCTTTGTCATTTTATATTCTCTTACAAATATGTCCACGACACACTTCAAGTCGAGGCCTCGGATCTCTGTCTTCGTAATTAATCTAGACTAGATCAAGCCAGGTTTCAGCGATGACCGTGTTGTGCAAATTTATGCAACTTAGCATAACCATGTTCATCTTTTGCAAATCGAAACTGCATTATGGCCCATAAACAATGGCAAACTTCCTAAATTCCAAATGGTGTGTTAAACATTCTTTCTCTTAGCCCTTTTGTTGGGTGTTAAAGTGCTTCTTATCCCCACCATCAATTTTCTTTTTGTACGCGTGAACCAAAGTTAACCAATGAGGATAGATTTTGTCTGCTAAATAATACAAGTAATTATTGACATTGATTGTGAAATTAGAACGAGGAACGAGTCTATGCTTTAGATCTTCAAACAACAATGATTTATGCAAAACATTAATGCCATTTTGTGTAGGGGTGTAAATTTTACCCGGTGGCCCTGCGCCCGGTCCCTCCCGCCCTTGCCCATGACAGCCCACGGGTGCCCATGACCCGTTATAGGCTGGCCCGCCCTTACCCTTTTAAATAAAAGGTCGGGCACAGGCCATGAGTCAAATTTCGATGCCCGGCCCAATACCCGGCCTATTAGCCCGCCCATAATACCCAACCATGATACCCGTCATATTACTCGCTTACCCTGCCCATCTGTTTAGCATAATTGGAAATAAAGTTGCATGGACTCCATTTAGTTAACACAAGGAGAAGATTGGACACATGCCTGATCATTTCTATTTCTTTGAATCACTAGGGGACATTTCCTTTTAAATTTCATTTCTTTGGTATTGAGTGAACTAGTTTGATTGAATGTTTTCAAGGTTTGAACTTACCACGTGACTTAATTTACATTTTTTTTTTTCATTCAGGAGTTGAGTTTTTTTTTTCCTTCTTAAAAATGTTGTACTAGTAATAACTTGAATATCCATGGGCTGCCCGGCCCTGCCCGCCCTTGGCCTCATTGCATAACAGGCTTGGGCAGGCCATGGGCAGTATTATTTGTAATTTAGCCCTGCCCTCCCGGCCCTTTTAATTAATTGGGTAAGTGATATTTCTACCCTCCCGGCCCTGCCCATTAAATAAAAAGGCTGGGCTGCCCGGCCCGACCCAATTTACACCCCTAATTTTGTGAACCCGGAAGTCCCAAAAAAGCATGCAAAACCCAGCAATCATAAGTAGACAAAGCTTCAAAAATTACGGTTGGTTTTGGTAATGACCCTTATACTGACATGTCGAGTCAACATGACATCCCTGTTACACCCAATACATGCAATCAAGATTACATAACGTTCCTGGAAAACCACTGTGTTTTCCTTAAGCATATATTCAACACTTTCATAGTTGGTTTCCGTAAAAAAGTTGAACCAAAATGGTTGACTATTATCTCGCAAAACATTAACAAATATTGTATGCAATTATTTTGCCTATACGAACGTAGTCATCAGTGGCATATGTTGGTAACCCATAACATAATTCGTAGGACTACATCCTTGAATATATTTGCCGTGCACCATATTGATAGTCGTACCTAACAAAACTCAATTGATTTATAAGACCTGAACTTTCAAAAAAACAATATAAATAAACCAAGACCTATTGCCCTGAAATATAACCCATATTTCCTTTGACAAGCAAATATAGCAGATCCAGCAAATGGGTGACAACGGAGCCTCATCCTAAGATCTCGAAAAAATTTGGACAAAAAAAAGTCGTTAAATTGTTAGTAAAGAAGTTTTTGATTCTCGTAATACGTAACTGGAAATTAGAACTGTTGCCTGCATGTAACCCTGGTGATTCATTTTTTGTGTTGATGATTCTTTCACGAAGAACGCTCTAATGGCTTTCACGTCATCACTCTGAAATTGAACTTTGTGAATGTTCAGTTGTCGAGTCTACCTGATTGCCGATGAAGTTTATTTCTCCTTTACTTCTTTGGTTGTAACTCCTTTCGCTCCTGTACATTTTTCTTCCATACAAATACATGTAATTGTGCTACACTACAATGAGTATTATTACTATCAAAAGCTAGACCAATTTTTATCCTCGCACGATCATTATCATGTACTATCAAATCAGAGGAAATTGATAGTGAAATATCCTCCTGATCTTCAAACCTTTTGTACTTGAGCCCATCATTTATGACATTTCCAGACCACTGAAGACTAGGATTTTTATTTTCAAAACAATATCACATCTTGCTTTCCAAATATCTCAAAACACCACTGCCATATATACTCTGGCCAAGTATGATTGCGCATATAATTAAGCAATTTCAATCCGGCTATGGAACTCAACCTGGTTATTTATGATCAAAACAACATTCAATCCCAAGGTAGTAACCACAGTCAAAGCAAAATCAAAACTCATAAAGAAATGAGTTAGAAATTCTTCATGTTTCCTAGACATGAGAAAAATATTATTAACTTTCGGAAGAACTGTGCAGTCCTTGCATTGGGAGGTAAATTGATTCTGCACACTTTTGAATAAAGGTATTAATCCTTGTTAGAATTTGCAAACTCCAAATTATTTTCCATTTTCTGGTTGTATTCTGATTTTATGCTTGCCCCTGCTTATTATTTTGTTATACACAAATTTGTTGTGAACTGACCATTTCCTTCCAGCTTCCACTAGTCTGTCTTCTCTGTCCATCTAAATGTTTACTTTGGTAATTTTCTCCACCTTTTCAATTATCAAAGTGCATGTGCAGTCTGACCATGTTCCAAATTAGAACATTTCTTTATATACTCATTAAATGATTCACCCAAGTGAATTGTGAACCTGCTGAGTTACTTGGTTGAAGTTGATACTCTTTGTCAGGGCACCATCCATCCTTCCAAATTCTTATTCTTATTTCATTTCCCAATACCCAATTTGAGGAATCCATCACTTGTCCTACTTCCTTGCTCAAATTTCTCCAAGCCTTGATCAAATGCAGAAGACTATTATCTGGATAACACCCAAGACTCATGAGGCTGCCCACAATGAGTAAGGTTCTTTTATCTGAAAAAGCAGGGGTACCGAAATACAACCAACTTTTAGTTTGGGCTCGTGAGTCTTATGGTAAGATATGGACGATCTCAAAATCAATATCCAAATCTGTTAACCGGAGTTAGGATCACAAGTGATCAGTCCCTAACGCAAAAAAGTCTTGGTGAATCCCTCGAAAGGATTTGGGACCAACTCAACGGTTACAATGACGTACTTCTTGTGTTTGCTTAATTATATAATCAGAGATATAATGCGGAAAGTAAAGCACACAAGACACCAGAGATGTTTTTAATGAGGAAATTGCAATGTGTCTGTATAAAATCTGCTAAGAGATCTTACACCCAACATCCATCAGGAGATTACGTTAACAATTGGTTTAAAGAGTTGATTTGATATAAAGTAATGTATCGAATTTGAATGATGGACTACTTCGATAAGATTCAAACACCAAAACAATAAGTAAAGATCTAAGTATTCATTAATGATAAGTATTTCTCTGGCTAATTCTACAAGGATCTTGTGCTCAAAGACATGAGGAGATCAATTACTAACCTAGTCTCTCTTAAAAGTCCCAAGCCTTATAAAAAAATCCAACCCCTTACAACTGAGCCTGAGCTCTCCTCTTATAGATCGAATCACTAGTGGATTATAGCTAATAAGACAAAACTAATCAATCGTGGGTGTGTCAGAAGTTATCGAGTAAGTCGGTGCTCCTCGAGGGTCCATCGAGGAAACCATTATCTAGTAGTCCTTCGATCCTTGCACGAGGTATCTGTACCTTCGATTATATCCTTTTCTTCATTGTTCTGTTTGTTTTCAATGTGCTCTTCTTCTCGTAGTACTCTCTGAGTGATTACTCTTTCGAGTTATTCGGTGCTTCGAACTTCTTTTTCTCTCATGGTGCTCCTTTCCTAGAATGCTGACACGTGGTTCGATGGTTTCATGTGCCTCCACAGTTTGCCTTTTTCCTTTCCCAAGAATCGAAGATGCTGGGGAAGGAAATTCGCCTTTGATATCCAGTTCCGCGACATGTGCCCCACTACTTGCCTGATGTGACGCCTCCGTGACACGTTCTGCATGTTCCCGAGATTTTAGCTACTTTTTAACCTTCTAACCTACAACGCCGGTTTCCCTCTTTTGTTTAAGTTTTATTTTCTCCCTCTAAAAAGTTTTAGCCCTAATTCTCATTCTTCTTTTACTTCGTCTTCTTCCTTCTCCAAAAGTTTGATTTTGGTCTCGAATCCGAGCTTTTTCTGGGAAATCTTTAGGTACTCCTTCCTTTATTTCGCCTAATAGTTCATAAAGGTAGGTATTTTCTTGTTTTTACTGTCTCTGAAATTTCAAGCCTTGTGCCGCTGCAACTTCCGGCTCCGGCCAGGTTTTCCTGTATTTCTTTTTGTTATTCTTTTCTTCTTTTTAGACGACTTCCTCTCCTTCTATCGACGTTTTATCTCCAAGATGAATGCTTTAGGTTTTAAACTGAATTCTTTTGAAATAGAGTCCGTTCATTCTCTCGACTGTAGGTTGACTCCCGAACTGATCGAGGAATATCAGTGTGGTGAAGAGAAGTTGCTGATTACAACTCACCAGATTCTTGATGAGCTTTTTCCCCCACTGTACCGATCTGCCAATCCTCTATATCTCGAGATTCTCTGCTTGATGCCTGAAGCTCGAGGAGTAATGCAGCTTACTTGTAGTTCGATTCAGTTAATCAACAAATGGGTCTCTTTTTCGGAGGATAACTTTGTCGCAGGCTCAACATCGAAGTATTACTTTACATCTTCGAACTTTTTTAAACACTTCAAGGCCTACCTAACACTTGATAACGGGGATGCTCCTTAGGGAGTTCGCTTTGAGCCTATGAAGGGTGTGAAGAACATAATTCCTGGTTTCCCAGATTATTCCCTTGACGAAGGCTTGTACACGGAACCCGTACTATTTGTTGGCCCTGTTCTTCGAGGTTGGAAGGATTCGGGATGTTTCTGGCGTCGAAAGGACTTTGAGGATGGTCATCGGTTCTCGACTCAACATCTTTTCACGGTTTATTTCTTTGAGGAGGAAAGGGAGTTGCCTCGCAGACTATTGCTAATAAGAAAAGGTGTTCTTGAGGACGTTCCGAAGGAATCAAAACGTTCCCGTACAGGAGAAGGGACTATGGATCAGGTAACAAACACCACTTAGTTGAAATGTGTTATTTGAAGTATGAATACTTGCCTCTGTTAGTTTCCTGAGGAAGACGGATCTTTTCTTGTAGGAGCTTTCTTTCACAGGGTGACCATCATAGATCGGGCTTGTTGACTTACTCCTTTCAACAGTATAGTGATGTACAGTACTATGAGCGGAAATTTCTTCGAATGCAGGAAGAGATGCTTACCGAGAAGACTCGTATTGCTACTGAGCGTGCAAAACTGGCAGGTATGACTCTTTTTTCTTTTCTTTGTTTGCTTTTCCTAGTAGATGCTGAGTTCTTTTCACCGGTGTAAAAAAGGGGAGTTAGATAAAGAGAAGGAAAAACTCCGTCTAGCTAACTTAGCTCTTAATACATATTCACAAGCGAGCCGTAAGCATACGATTGCGGCTTATGGTCTGGACAAAGGTTATCGAGATGAACGTGACCGTCTTGTGAAGGAGAGAACTGATGCTCGAGATGACCGAGACTACCAACGAAAAAAGAGACTTGAAGCTGAAGATATCCTTTTTAAGGAAAGAAAGAAGATGGCTGAAGTGAAACGCTTGCTTGAGTATGAGAGGGAAAAAGGTCAACGAATGGCTCAGGAGATGCACCAATTTAAGTTGGATATCAATCGTCTGTCCCAAGAACGGGATGCCGCCCAGAAGGATCAATCAATTCGCACTTTTGGCAGGCTCGTAATTGAGAATTTGGAGAGTCAAATTAACAATTTAAAGGTTCTTAATGTTACTTTGAGGAAGGCGAATAGAGAGCTGTCGGATCTTAACGAGGGCTTTAAGAGTGGTCATAATGAAATTAGCAAAGAACTCGCAAAGGCTAAGTCTTACAAGGATCACTTCTCGAAATTGACAAACGAGTATCAAATTGAACTGGCAAAGTTGGGGTAGAACCCTGAAGAAGATATTAGGAGGAGAATTTCGAGACCTCGTTTCTCCAACAAACAAGAGGTTACTGACTTCGTGGTTGCCAAAGAAAGTAGGACACCTGGTTTTGAAATTTTGCCATGTGAATTTAATGTATCCTCGAGATGTGTTTTAATATGATTGTTTTCGTGTTCCAGGTATCGAAGCAAATTTGAAGCATAAGATTGTGAAGGCTGAGTTGGAAAGGGATGAAGCTGCCGCCCAATTGATTTTGGAGTCGACTATGAAATTAAAGTTTGAAGATGACTTGAGGAAAGTTACCCAAGAATTAGCTAAGGAGTGCAACCGTCATCTTGCAGATGCGAAGAGGAGTACCCAAGAATTGACTAACGAGCGTAACCGCAGTTTTGTAGAAGTAGAGAAGAATGCCCAAAATTTGGCTACCGAGCGCGATCGTCGCCTAAGGGCTGAAGAAAGATTGAAAAGGACCATCAATGCCCTCGCCCTTGTTCAACCTCAGGTTAAATTTGGTGATGTTGTGGAAGAACTGTTTTATAAATCGAAGTTGACCGAATATTTTTTGTCGAACAAGGCCTGTCGAAAGTATGGTCGAGCTCTTTTTAGAGCTATCCGAGTTGAGCCTGCCAACTATGGAGCTTTGGATGCAGATGACTCTAATGTAGAGCTTCCAGGTGATGAAGAGCTACTTCCCCATGAGGTTTTTGTTAGGCTTGTTGAGGAGGAACTAGGCCGTAAAGTGGAGAAAAATGATGAGTTTGAGGATGAAGATTCTGATGATGATGATGATGATGATTCCGAAGATGATTTTGAAGGTGGTCCCGTGAAGAATGTCAGAGATGACTCGAAAGGGGATCCCGAAGATGATCCGAATGGTGCTTTCGAGAGTAATTTCGAAACAAATCCATGCGGTGCTGGAGATGCTCACGAGGGAAATCCCAAAGATGTTAGCAAGGGAAATACTGATGGCGATAAGAATGGTGACGTCGAAGCTGTAGAGGTTGATTATAAAGGAAAGGGTTCTTTATTTAGCGAGTCCCTGCTGGAGTATAGTGAAGAAGAGGATACTGGACAAGGAATAGAGAGAGTGCCATGAGATGGAAAAACCTCAGGACAACGTTTAATGACGAGTGATGAAGAGAAAGAAAGGCAGTCTTATATGATGGGAAGCTCTATGAAACCCCTTCTCGAGATCATTATTTTCCTGCCCCTTCTAGTGCTGCTTAGAAGAGTTTTTCTTTTTTCCTCAATCTCTGATATTGTCTTGCTTGTATCTCGAATTCTTCTGTTAATGAAAGAGAGATTTTTTTGTTGCCCGCTGTTTGCTTGATGTGTGATATTACTAGTAATTCGTGATCAGTTACGAAGTTAAAAGTATATTTTCGATGAAGTTTTTCTTTCATGATCGAGTCATGCTTTACTTCGATGCATTTTTTGTTTAGCAGCTCGTGATCAAGCACGGAGTTTTTTACTTTGCAAATTCTAGGCTCCTAAGGTTACTTAAAGCGTAACTACAGGGCTTACTTCGATGTGGGAGGCAGTAAACCAAGCTAGTGGGGGCTGCGGATCACCCTTCCCAAAGGCTTTTCGCTACTTTCCCGGTCTCAAGCAGACACTGGCTATCGAGGTTGTAGGTACCTGGTTTGCCTCAGTACATAGAAGCTTATGGTAGGCATCGAAGATATCGAGTATTCTTTTGAGGAGGCATGAGTTTAATATCTTGGATACCTGTTTTGCCTAAGTAAAGTCGGAATCTTATGGTAGGTAACTACTTTGACCTCGATAATCAAGTAGAACAATGGGGGAGTGTCGGTCGCAGCTGGAGCTTAGACATGGTACTGTTTTCCTATCACGACCTGAAATTCAAATCTTCTATTCTCGTTCGCCCCTCCTCGAGGCTATATTTGATTTTCTAGAGGAGGTCCCTTGGCTGTGTAACTCGCTTACCATTCCCGTGAATGTAAGTTAATTAGCTGCCTCGGGGTTCCATCCACCCTAATGGTAGATGTTAATCCCATTTATCATCCCCGCAACGCCTCATTAAGGAGGTCCCATAGGTCGCGTGTTAGTGGGTCCAAATGCCTCTAGCTTATGTAGCTTTGATGCAATGTACCCACCGCTAACGGGGTATCTTGTGGGTAGATGATTGTGCCACGTAGCTCGTAGGGCCCTTACGACTACATGTGCCTCAGTTATGTGCCTAACACCGGTAGGACTTCTTTATAATTGGCGTTAAGGCCTTGGCGTCGAGGCCTTTATATATATGGCGGCGAGGCCTTAGAAGAGATATGACATCATGACCTTTTTGTTTATATGGCGTCAAGGCCTTAGAGGAGATATGGCATCAGTGCCTTTTCGTTTATATGGCGTCAAGGCCTCAGAGGAGATACGCCTAATCGAATAAGATCTGGAGTTTGAATTGAAATACAACTGATCAAGTTGTTTCTTTATTTATTCTTCTAATGATCGAAATGCCTTGATTACATACGGAGTATTAATTAAGATGCTTCAAATGTTTTCCTTCGACTGGGGTAATCTATCGTTTTCCCTCACAGTTGAGCAAACTATACGTATCATTTCTCATCGCATATTCGGTGACATACGGGCCTATCCAGAAGGGCTCTTCTTTGGTGTCTTCGATGGTATTGTAACATGACTTCGATGTAGATGCACCACTTTGTTTATTGTTTGTTATCATGAGTTACTCCCTGACCTTGTACCACTGACCTTTTCCTTGCCTATCAGACCCCATAATTGATTGTGGAATTGATTTTGGTTTTTCCATGGAAGTCGTGGCTATTCCTGCCTCTACTTCAGCAATAAACTCTTTGATGCTAGATTATGTTATCTTTAGCTGTTTGCTCTGACTCCCCGACTCTTGCTTCGAGCCTTCCCTCTATTGTACGTCAATTTCATTACAAATACGAGCTTCAACAGGATCTCCCATTATTTCTGCTATCCCAGTTGGCGTTGAGAATCAAATTCTTATGTGAAGCGTTGAAGCTACTCCCATTAAACTATGTAGCCATGGTCTTCCCATAATAGCAGTATATGGAGAATCAATGTCTACTACACGGAATGGTGTTAGGAGTTTGAACTTGCCTACATAAACTGTTAATGGTAACTCTCCCCTTGGTATCGAAGGTTTACCATTGAAACCGAACACGTTATATGTCGAAGGTACTAACGTTGCATCCTTTCCGAATAGTTGGTCGTGAGTCTTGTCGAAGAGCATATCGATAGAGCTTCCTTGGTCCACCAGTATCCTTGGCATTGCGATATTTTTGATGTTCAGAGTTATTACCAACGGATCATTGTGTGACCTTCCTCCATCCGGGATATCCTCAGCAGAAAAGAAGACTGGTTTTCTCTGCCATTCTTCGAGGGGTTTCCTCATAATTACGCTCATTATCTCCTTTCCTGCGAAGTCCCTTTTGTGGATTCTATCAGTGATGTTGTTTCTGAAGCTGTATTTGCTGACCTCAACATGTACTATCGAATTACATTCGTTGAACCCCTGGAATATCTCGATCGATTGTGATTACATATGCCTCATGTTTCTTTTCTTCTTTGGGTTGTGGCTGCTCTGGAGGTGGGTTTGGTAATCCAAAGAGATGATCGAATTTTCCATTCGAGATGAAATAGTGAATCTGGTCTTGTGGTGTGACACAATTTTCGGTAGAATAGCCATAAAACTTGTGAAATTGACAGAAATCCCTCGAGTTCCTTATATGCGGCGGCTGATTACCCCTACTCCTTGGATATCGAATTTTACATGCTGATTCAGATTGTTCGATGCTCCTTAGGGTAACCTTGATAGGTACACTGAGCTTAGGGATCTTTCTGTCTTGTAAATGAGGGAATCCTGACCTCGGTACTCCGAACTTCTTGCTTTGGAATCCTCTCTCGAATCCTCTTCGAGAATCATTGCCCTTGTTCTCATTATATCTTCTGTTATCGATATACCTGCCATCACCAAACTTTCCTTCGCTTCAATATCGTCCAACATCATCTTGTCTCTCTCTTTTAGAGGAGTCCCCCACTTGGTTGTCCACAGATTGGTCTTGCCTTGTTTCAAACAGTACTTTCTTGAGGGGTTCCACGAGCCTCTTGACTTCATCTTGCTCTTCCAAAGATAAGTTGTTTATCGAATGCACTTGTTTCGAGATGTCGTCCTTCTCTTGTGCTGCCTGTTCTCTAATTTCGTCATGTGCAATTCGCTCCTTTTGGCACTTTCGTAGCTCCTGCAGTGTTTCAACATTCTTCGAGAACAACTTTTCGTACAGAGGGAGATCCTTACAAGTGCATTTAGGTAAGCTCGAAATTTATCTTTCTCTGTGGCGCCATTTCCAACCTCCACGCATTGTGCGGTCCATCTTTCTGTCAAGCTTTTAGTGGATTTCTTGGGTTTTACCTTTATGTTGAATAATTTCTCAACTCCAGGTTTCGATGAGCTGTTGTAGAGGAAATGGAGCAAGAAGACCTTGGACAGGTCACCGAAAGATGAGATTGAACATACTGGTAAGCTATCATATCAAGCTAGGGCCTCTCCTTTCAAGCTTGATGGGAAATATTTGCAGAGCACTTCGTCCTTGTCAGCCCATGCTAGGAATAATCTTTGGTACATTTTTATGTGATGAGTTGCATCTCCACTTCCGTCGAAGACAGAGTTAGAGACTGGCATAATGCATTTGACTGGGATAGGCTTGCTTAAGAGTTCGAAACTTAACGGCGAGCGGTGTACTTCATTAATGGCTTATCTCAGCTTCACGTTTGCAAATGGTTGTACCTGGCCATCGAGGAGCTCTGCTCGCATTGCCTTGATCTCGTCCATCATGACTTTCTGTAATGCAGCTGCTTCGACATCTTTTCGCGCTTGTTCATTCTTGTATACCAAATGCATGTTATTTTCCCTTGAACGAATGCTAGGTTCGATATGGCGGCTCGATGTTGCTCCCCTATGCTCGTTTGAGTGTCTGTGTACTGGGATATTGTTTTTCGATATGGAGGGTGTTTTAGGAGTAAAACAATAAAGAGAATCTTAGGGGTAAAGTGTGAAGTGTAATGATGTAATATGAAATTGTAATGGTATTCGAGAGGTCAAGATCGAACAAGACTCGCCTAAACCAAGAAATGGCCGTTGGAGTATTGCTTCAGGTACAAGAAGAGGAAATAGGGTTGGTTTAAGGGAGGGAAGCCGAGAAAGATGAGATCAGAGAATTGTTATGATTTTTGTGATGTTGTGAATAAAGTTGCTAAAAGAATGGATATTCAGTTCTCACTAGATATTGAATGCTGAATGAGAAGAGTTAATCAATTATCGATGAGATGGATTGATTATACTTGCACTGAATTAAACTGTTTGTTCTGTTGAACTTGTTGTTTCCAAGCTGGTCGAGTGACCTATTTATAGCAATAGAATTCCAACTGATCTCGTAAGAAGTGAAAGAAGTGTAAAAGTGGGAGTGTGGAGTAAGTGGGACCAGTTGTTAAGAGTCTTGCGCCTAATATTAGGGAAGACTAACAACCCACTTTCTCATCCCCTCTTTTCAGCAACGTTCACACGACTTAGCTTTCTTTCCCGTTGAGTGATTGAGACGTTGCAATCACACGTGTTGTAGACCGCCAAACCAAAACCCTAAAGAATATCCCCCCATGTAACTTACTTGATTCTCGTAAAATTTGTTAAGTATTGAATATTTGTTAAGTCAAAGATGACTAAGTGTACGTCGTACCAATTACTGGTAAACTCAGGACTTCGCATAAAAATAGAGATTTAAGCGATAAGCTTGTGCATCTCTTTTAGGTTTGGTCTAAGGATTGAGCCGGGCAATCGCCATTTAAACCAATCAGAATAGTCTAAGGATTGAGCTATGCAATCGCCATTTAGACTGAGAGGATTTCAGCAACTCTCTGTGGCAATAGTCAAGTAAATGCGACTTTCGATTTGCCATAAATCTGAGAAATTGGCTTGTGGCATATAATGCACCAATTCCATGAGTAATAGAGACATATGAATGTGCAAAATAATATGAGTCATAGCTATGAGCCATGATTAATAAATATAGCGCTGATTATAGAAGCAAGTCTATAATCAGGAGAAAAGTCAGGTTATGCAAACACAGCGTAGCCACAACCAAGAATGCATGAGTATTTCCAATTCAAGACCTAAAGATAGGCCACATGAATGATAATAAGCTATGTTGCATAGCATAATAATCTTATTATAAAGTTAGGATGTATGAGGATGAACCATAACATTACGTCATATTCAGATTTCTGGACAGTTTACACGTTACTTACTCCAAAAATCGCCCAGGCCAGCCTATATTCGCTAAAATTACGAAATTTTAGTATGTTATGGGGAACTCACAGATGAGCAACTTTCATGAAGGAAGTTTCTCCTGAATCTTCACGGATTAGGCCGTAAAAATCGTTCTTTGAGGCAATTCGTAATCTGTCAGATTTTCGAATTTGATTAGGAAACTAAAATATCATGGATTCAATAAAGACCATACTCATCTAGGTCTTGGATCAGTGGGACCCATAAGTAGAGGCAGCTCAAGGATGAATAAGTGGGACCCTCAATCTATGGTGTGTGATAAAAGTGGGCCATAGTATTGTTTTGTAGGCGACCAGATGGCGGCCCACAAATGCCATGAAAATGCCATGGAAGAATACAGAAAATCTGATGTGACTGGTCATCACATCCTACAGGCAGAAACCAAATAGCAATTACAGCAACCTCTCCCGACTGAATCATATAAGGGAGAGGATGCTGCCGATCCGCCAACAATTGAGAAGCTGGTGGAGGTGCAGATAGGGAACGAGGAACATAGAACTACGTTCGTGGGAGCAGATTTACCTCAGCTTGAGCGAACGAGTTGATTGCACTGTTAAAAGCGAATGTGGATGTTTTCGCTTGGGACTTTTCAGAAATGCCAGGAATAGACCCTAGTGTGGCTTGTCACAAGCTGAACATCAGCGAAGGTTCGCATCCAATTCGTCAGAAGCCTAGAAATATGTCAACGACAAAGAAGGCTGGAGTAGTGGTCGAGGTCGAGAAACTGTTAAAGGCAGGATTTATTCGTCCTGTGCAATATCCACAATGGCTGTCAAACATTGTTGCAGTTCCGAAGAAGAATGGTAAAATTCGTGTTTGTATCGATTTTACTGATTTAAACAAAGCATGTCCGAGTAATCCGTATCACCTACCAAGAATTAATGAACTGGTTGATGCAACTTCTGGATATAAGCGACTGTCATTCATGGATGGTTATTCTGGATTCAACCAAATACCACTGTTCGAGGAAGATCAGGAGCATACTGCTTTCATAACGGACAAAGGAGCATACTGTTATACTGTGATGCCGTTCGGGCTCAAAAATGCAGGTGCTACATATCAGCATTTAGTAGACGATATGTTCGTCGACTTGATAGGCAAGACTGTGAAGGTGTATATGAAACTTAATCCAACTAAGTGTTCGTTCGGGTTGTCATCTGGCATGTTCCTTGGGTACATGATGACCCATCGGGGTATTGAGGCGAATCCAGAACAAATCAGAGCCATCTAGGAAATGCCATCACCGAAAACGAAGAAGGAGGTTCAGAAACTCGCTGGTCGAATCGCAGCCTTGAACCGTTTTATATCAAACTCTTCTGATCGATGCAAGACATTTTTCGAAGTTCTGAAAAAGGCACCCAAATTCGGGTGGACAAATGAGTGCGAGGATGAATTCAGGGCAATAAAGATGTATTTGTCCACTCCACCAATTTTGGTTAGTCCGATGCCTGGGCAGCCAATCGGGATTTACCTAGCTGCGACAGAGGAAGCTGTGAGCGCAGTTTTATTTGTTGTTGATCCGCATGAGAAGCCAGTTTATTACATCATCAAACGTTTGACTGGGGCAGAACCGAGATATACCAGGATCGAGAAAATGGCACTGGCCCTAGTTCATGCCTCACGACGTCTAAAACCTTACTTCCAGGGTAGAGAGATCATTGTCTATTCAGAGTACCCATTAAAGAAAATCCTTGGACGAGCTGATGATTCGAGTCGTCTGGCCATATGGGCGAACTGTCTTGGAGCTTATGAGATTAGGTACGAGACCCGCACAGCAGAGAAAGGACATGCTTTTAATGGCAGATTTCCCTGTTGATGACATAAATACTGTAATGGAAGAGAAACAGTTGTTGCTGAAACCCCTAACTGTAACCACCAGCCAGACTGGGGGCGAGACTGCGATCGAGATTGAAACGTCCGAGCCAGTTTGGACGGTAGTTACATATGGCTCTTCCAACTTCAGTGGAGCAGGTGTTGGATGTGTTATCCATACGCCAGAGGGTTCGATGATCGAGAAGGTAACCAAATTGGGATTTTCAGCGACAAACAATGTAGCTAAGTACGAGGCTGCAATTGCAGGATTGAAAGCTGTCAAGCAACTGGGGGCGAAAACTGTGAAACTGATCACTGACTCAATGCTGGTAGTCAATCATTTCTTAGGCTCCTATCAAGCGAAATATGAAACTATGCTATCTTATCTAAATTGTTTGAAAAACCTGGCAAGTGGGTTTGACCAATTTTTTATTATGCAACGTCCGAGGTCGGGAAATCGTCATGCTGATGCTTTAGCTTACTTATCCTCTGCAGTTGAGTCTAACACTGCAAGGTTCGTAGTGGTTGATTTTCAGCAGTTACCTAGCATCTCCGAGAGTCATTCTGTTTTGACCCTCAAACAAGCTAGTGGGGGCGATACTGTACCTAACAGTGCACCAGAAGAGACTGAGATGGAAGATGATGAAGGTGAATCAAGTGATCGTGTTGAAACTGTGTCAGACTGGCGCAAGCCTTATATCCAGTATTTAAAAACTGGAGAACTTCCTGAAGAAAAGAGTCTTCGTTTAAAGATTACCAAACATGCCTGGAGGTATTCCCTGATCGAAGGTGAGTTATACCGAACTCCAGTAGCTCTGGAACCGTATCTGAGATGTGTTTCCGTGGAGGATGGACAATTTTTTTTGAGTGAGGCACATGAAGGAGCCTGCGGAAATCATGCTGGAGGACGCAGTCTTGCCCATCGAGTACTCACTCAGGGGTATTTTTGGCCATATTTACAGAAAGATGCCAAAGAGTTCGCGAAAAAGTGTGTAGCATGCCAAGAACATGCATCAGTCCCAAGAAGGCCTGCTAACGAGTTACACCCAGTTTTGAGTCCCTGGTCGTTTGCTAAGTGGGGACTCGACGTGATGGGCCCTTTCCCTCGCGCTCCTGGAAATGTTAAATATGTGCTGGCTGCAACAGATTATTTTACCAAGTGGGTGGAAGCAGTAGCACTAACACAGGTAGAAAGTAACGATGTCAAGAGGTTTCTGTGGCAGAATATCGTCTGCAGATTCGGAATCCCATATCAGCTGATCTCTGACAATGGAAAACAGTTCGACTCAAAGACTGTTAAGGAGTTCTGTGATGGTTTAAATATTCTTCATAACTTCTCTGCCCCTTATTACGCCCCAAGCAACGGTCAGGCAGAAGCAACGAATAAAATCATCCTCGAAAATCTGAAGAAGAGACTGGACAAAGCAAAGGGCAAATGGGCAGAAGAGTTCGCAGGAGTCTTGTGGTCTTACCAAACAATTCCAATAAGATCAACTGGATTTTCACCTTTCACACTGGCTTATGGTACAGAAGCAGTCATACCTACGGAGGTCCAGTTAAGTACAATCAAAACTAAATCTGTTAAGTCAGGGACAAATGATACAGTACTGGCTTTAGATAAAGAGTTGCTGGAGGAACAGAGAGAGCAAGCCTTGCAGAATCTGGTTCGATACCAACAGGCAGTCAAACTTGGCTATGATCGAAAAGTCAAGGAACGAATATTCCATCCTGGGGAATACGTGATAAAGAAGACCCGACCAGCAACAATGGAGCCCAACTGTGGGAAGCTCGGAGCAAACTGGGAGGGTCCATATATAGTAGACAAGCCCGCATCAAAGGGTTCATATTGGCTAAAGAAATTAGACGGGAGTAACGATTCCAAGCCGTGGAAACCTTGGAACGATTTTCATATGAAGAGATTTTACCATTGATCAGATTTCATGTATTGCTGTAAATCCCGCTGTGCTGCACTCTTTTTCCCACTGGGTTTTAACGAGGCAGATTTGTCGAGCAGCGGGTACCTATCTTGTTTACATTCAGAATCTTAATTCAGTATTATTTTGATATCATGTTTCTGTTTTATATGTCCAGCTTGTGGATATATATTCGGTGTTTTCTGTGCGATCTTGGATGATAGGCTGGCCCCCTATGCAGTTCAAGATGGCAGGAAACCTGAATCATAACTTGTAAGTGTGTGTGCGTGCTACTGTTGGAAGGAGTGCACCCTTGCCAACTTTGAGCCGCACCACATTAGTGCTGAGGTTCAGTTACATGACTCCAACAGCAGCAATGACGACTGATGCTTGGGGTATGTAGACTTCCTAGTACGACATTAGTATTGAGGTTCAGTTACATGACTCCATCAGCAGCAATGGCGACTGATGCTTGGAGTATGTAGACTTCCTAGTACGAACAGTACACTTGGGGGCGAGTAGATTAACAGCTCCAAGCTACAGGATTGGGGGCGAGTTACCGTCAACAAAGATTCTGTGATGGGTAGAACCCAAACTACTTAACCCCTAACAAGTTAGAGGTTAAGTGGGGGCGATGTTTGTACCCTAGTATTTTGGACCCTTTTTATTGGCTAAGTAGAGCAATTAAGGTACCCAAATACTATGTTTCGTTAAGCAGCCTTGATATAGGTGTCCGAACACCTATATTGGCCAAGTAAAGTGATAGGTGCGCAAAACACCTATTCAAGAGTACATAATCTATACACTTTAGTCGGCTTAAACCTCATATATTGTTTATTTTAACCATTTTCTATTTTGCAGGTATTTTGAAATCATATTTAATAAAATGAAGCAAAAACAACTCAATTCATCACTTGGCGATTCTCGAAGTTGGTCGATTCAAATACAAGGAAGAGCAAGGCTTCAAAGGTGCTGAAAATCAGAATTACTAGAGGCAGGCACAACAATTACTGAAGGCAGCCAAGGGATGTATTAAACAGGATTACAAGAGTACCCAAACTGTACCACTCAAAGCACCTACTAGAGAGAGACCAAGAGCACTGGGCAGACACAATTTAGGATAAAGGGCACCACCACCTTATCTTATCTGGTCGAGAATTCTATTCTCAGTCAGATTCGGTTTAAGCACCAGACGGAATTTTCAGACGACACAGGCAGCTAAGGGAGCAGAATCAAAGCTCAAGACAGTGGTTGCACATCAAAGAATCACAGGAAAAGAATCAAAGAGATGGTGTCTCGGGTTCAGGCCATGAAGATCAGAGAAGAACAAGAACACAGCCATCTCTGCTAAGGGAGTGAACATTGTCCGTATGCTTGTTTGCCAGGGTTTGATGAGAGCTTGAAGGCAGATGGAAATCAAGAAATAGGCATCAGTTTAATTAGTTCTGAAGTGATTAAGAAACATGGGGATCGAAGCAAACAGGATATGGGTCGATTTTATGGCAGAGTTGATATTGGAGATGAATTTGCAGCTGCTGTGGTTGACATTGCAAGAGGAATTGAAGAAATCTGAAGGGATATTGAAGATTGTATGGCAGTTATGCGACTTGGGTTGTGTTTGATTTTGGTTGGAATGGTTGTTTGAATCTTGATTTTCTGAAGTGAAACTCTATTGTTTTGCGTCTGTGGAGAGAATGAAATTGCACTGTCGGAAATCAGTGTCCGACAGAACATGAAGAAGACGGGAATGTGCCACTGGCACGTGTGGAAATTGAACGCGTGTGACTCGCACACGCTCTGGCAGTTGTGGTGTGGGTTAAGTAGTTGGGCTCCGAGTTTTGTGGGCTTACTCTATAGTGTTGGGTCCTTACGAGTTTGGTTGGGTTCAGGAAGGGTATGGTTTCCTAAACTAGGTTCATGGGTGATATAAAAAGGTTATCACGCACACAGGAGTTTTTACGCAATATTTTGGAGGGTTTACTGTGCACGTTTCCCGAGGAGAGGCGAAAGCTAGGTTTTGGGCACGTATTTCGAGGTGGAGCTTTGGAGAAAGATTGGAGCTTTACATAAGGGAGTTTTTATGATTTCTAGCACTTTGATTATGTTTTCTTTTGCTTTGAAAAACAACATGAGTAGCTAAATTTCTTTTTATTGGTTGAGGATGTAGTCTTAAAATTGCAAGACATGTTTTGATTAATTATGGAGTTGAACTTATTCTTTTCATCATCGATATTATTCTACTATGTGGTTGAGTGTATGATTGATGTATTACACTAAGGTTGAATGTCTTTTGATTCAAGTGGCCAATTGAGTTAGATTATGTTTATACCTATTGCTAGAATTAGGTTTGGAGATACGAAATAGTTGAAGAACCTATTCATAAGTAGCACGATATGATTATTGAGGTGGTGATAGCTTCGAGAGTCATATGTAGGATATTACCTTTGTTGAATGAACCATTCATGGTGGTTCATTGCATTGATTAGCCTATTTCACAAAACTTAGTGCTCTTAGAGAGTTGAACTCGATTACTCATGGTGTCGAGTTATTCTCTACGTAGTATTCACACATTCATCGTTATGGTGTGTGATGACATTAGGAAATTTCGGAATATTTTCGCGATGATGTATTCTAGGGCTTTTGATGATAATAGAACTAGATGAAACTCCATATATTATTCATATGCATGTTAAGCAATTTAAGATGAACCCTTAACCAATATTCTCCACTCTTGATTACTTCAAATTATTCTTTGCGTCTATTTTCTTGCTTTTATTTTATTTTGCTTTTAGTTTAAAAACAACAACAATCCCCCCCCTTGGTTACTTTAGGATTCAAATATTGAAATAACAAACCATTACCTCTTCGTGGACGAACTTGTTCTTACCTATATACTATATTATTACATATTGTGAAGGTTTAGGACTTAAGTATATTTGTGCGGATTCGACACGCATCATAAAGCGATATAGGCGCCCAAGCATTAAGCTTAGGCTAGGCAACCAAGGTGTGGGGTGGAAACAAGGAAACTCCCAAAGAAGGATTTGCCAACGAGTCAACGCCACGTCAGCAAACACGGTGATGTGGCGGGGCAGTTAGCGGACACGTGGCGAAACGGGATTGGCTCAACCCATGGCACGTGGCGGAATCGGTCGTGGGCACGTGGCTTTACCGACGGCCGAAGCCGGAGGCCAAAGCTGGCGGCTGTGACCGGCGGCCGAAGCCGGCGGCTGTGCTCGGCGCCGGCAGGACTCCCTTGTCCGACACGTGTCGCTGTTCTGTCAAACCGGGTCAACTCGGTTGACCCGGTCCGCTGGGTTCGACCCATCCGTTTCTCCATCCAGGCGGACCGGTCCGACCCGGTCCAGTTCGGGTTGGTTTTGCATTTTGTGCTTTTGCCTTCCATCTCCCTTTTTTGCAGGCATTCTTCCTATCCATTTGCCTGGCCCAATTCCAGGGATCCGTAGAAACACTCTGGAATGTTCTAGGACTTTCTAGAGACACTTGTTGGACAAGAAACTGTCTTTAAGGGAAGGACTCTGGAATGTTCTGGAAGACTTGGGGTCCAAGTAATCACAGTAATCCAAATCTCGGATTTAGGGTTTGACCTAACATCCAACCATATAAATAGAGGAGTCTGGATCACCAAAAGGTACGCAATATTTCTCATACACTTTAACCTGTGCAAAACACCTACTGACTTTAGCATCAGAGGGTTTTCTGCAGGTACCCCTCCCCCCCCCACCCATCTTAATTCTGCTCGTGTGAAGATTGAAGACTGCATCCAGAGATCCGGATTTACAGTTTCCTGTGTGCTACATCTACGAATATTGTGTTTGTGCTTGAATTTTGTGTTCGGGTACAATCAGGAAGCTTCCAAGGTCCAAAGTTTCCCCCCAATTGTTGTTGGTTCTGAAGACGAAGCTACCGCAACAGGCGAGGATGTTTCCTTGGTTTCGCGTATTTCTCGAAATAAAGGTAAGGGTAGGTCTCCTCCCAAGGGTACCTCGGAAGAGAGTGCTGTTGTACGACCCAAACCCTCTCGAGGAAAGGAAGTGCCTCTTAAGAAGGTCAGTGTCTCTGCTGCCTCTGCCACTGCTGCTGTTGAATATGAGATGGATCTTCCCTATTCCGGTTTGGATTTAAATGTTTATGGAACCAACCAGGATAAGGTTGATGTTTCGGAACTACGTCAATCGGTGGCCTCTCCTATCGTGCCTCTGAGTTTTTCCGGTCGAAGGTATTCCGAGAAAGAGATCGAAGATTTTATAGAGAGCTCTTCTCGGGCTGGTCCGTTTGCGCAAGATATTGCTAATCATCTGAAGATCTATTCCAAGAATTTGTCCGAGGGTCGACTGGATTCGAGCCTTGCACAATTCCTGTCCCAAGCTTTTGCTGGGGAATTCGATGGCATGAAGTTTGACGCCGAATTTCCGAAGCACCAGGCTTTCTTGGAGGGGGTATGTGTTGCTCTTTGGCTTTGTCTGTTTTTATGTGCCTCTGTGTTTTTGTTGATACTTTTTTGCCTCTGATTTGCAGTATTTTCGCCATGGTATGTACCTGTTGAATCTCTCCAAGGCACGAGGAAAATAAATGGATCGTCTCGACGAAGAACGAATGTTCGTAGTGAGAATCATGATTTATCTGCCGATCTTGCGAAGTCTCAGGGCACCGAGTCTGAGTTGAGGAAACAGCTCTCGGATATCACTCGGGAGCGTGATGCTCGAGATGGAGAGCTGAATGCGCGAATCGAGGAGGTGTCGAAGATGCAATTGGAACTGAAGAGGAGAGGGGAAGAGATCGAACTTTTTAAGAAAGCCCACCAGACTTCCTTGGAATCCAAAGAAAAGGAAATTGGTTCCGTCAGGGGTAAAGTTGCTTCCTTGAAGTTCCACATAGAGGGTGAGTCTGAAAGAACAGCCTTATTCAGTCGATCGCATACTCGCGAACTCTTTAGGGTTGGCATGAAACCCCCCAAATTACCCTGATGTCCGAGAAGATCCCGAGGCTAAGTTAGAGACCGATGATGTCCTGATGACCCCATCACGAGTGCAGGTGGTAGTGGGAGACATGATTCAAAGGAGAGCTAATGGGGAGGTATTCCCTGAATTAGAGGTCGCAGAAAGTGGTGATGATGAGGGTGATGATGAGGACGAGGGTGATAATGGCGGTGAGGGGGAGGAGGTAAGTGATGGTATCGAGGAGAGTGATAATGGTGGCAGTGATGTTGATGATGGCGATGATATGAAAGCTGGAAAATGAGGAGTTGAGGGCGAGATGCCGATTGGTGGTGTGCCAGGGGGTGAGATGTTAGATGATGCCTGGAAGGTTATAGTGACGAAGGAAAGTTGCCCTGAGGGGCCGAAAGAAAATGTTGAAGAGGATTCTGTGAAGGTTGGTGGCGACGAAGAGAGTGCAGGGCCGAAGAATCAGAATATTGCTGAGGAAACCGAGAAATCTCCGTCTGCCGAAGACGTGCAAACTAAGGAAGCCAACCAGGAAACCGTATAGAGGAAGAAACATGCCCTCCACTATTTTTTCCTATCCTTTGCTAAACCCTTATTTTGTCGTCTATCCTTGTAATCTTCGAACTTTTTAATGAAGGAAACTTGTCTGTTCTATTCTTTTCTTGATGTAATTTCTTTATTGGTAACCTGTGATCGAATCGTGTAATGTGTGCCTTGTTATTTTTGAGCTGTTAAGGCTACTTAGAATGCAACTTCAGGGCTTACTTCGATGTGGGAGGTAGTAAACCAAGCTAGTGGGGGCCGCGGATCACCCTTCCCAAAGGCTATGAGCTACCTTCCTATCTCAAGCAAATATTGAGGCTACCGAGACCTTAGTTACCCGACTTGCCTCAGTGCCTTAGGTGAGTCTCGAAGATAGCTTAGTATCTTCCGAGGGAACTTGATGGTGTTCCGAGAACACGTTTAGCCTAAGCAAAGTAGGGAGCTTACTTTCGGGTAACTGCTGCGGTAATAAGGTAACACAATGGGGAGTGCCGGTCAAAGCTGGAGCTTAGACATGGTACTAGTCTCCTATCGCGGCCTAGAGTCCAATTCTTCATTTTCTCGCGTGCCCCTCCTCAAGGCAGTAATTTTTTGATGATTTGGAGGAGGTCCCTCGGCTGCGTAACTCGTTTATTATTCCCATGAATGTAAGCTAATTAGCTGCCTCGGGGATCCATCCGCCTTAAAGGCAGATGTTAATCCCATTTATTGTCCCCGCGACGTCTCAATATGGAGGTCTCAGAGGTCGCAATGGTAGTGGACCCAATTGATGCTTAGCTTACTTTGCTTAGATTCAAAGGATCCACCGCTAATGGGGTGTCTTGTGGTTTGAGGACTATGTAGTGTAAGCCGAGGGGCACTTACGACTTACATATGCATCAGCTCGATGCCTACCATTCGAGGACTATGCCTGTCATTCGAGGACTTTTATGCCCACCATTCGAGGACTTATGTGTGCCTACCACTCGGGGTCTTATAGAATTTTCTTAATAAAAAATAGAATTTTGAGGATAAAGCGAAATACGATGATTACTTTTTTATTCGGCGGTTGATAGCAAAGTACATGATTTTTGCATTCCAGACGTTGTCTGGTCCCTATCTATTACATCCTTCTACGAG
Source organism: Papaver nudicaule (assembly GCA_023529015.1). Classification (NCBI taxonomy): domain Eukaryota; kingdom Viridiplantae; phylum Streptophyta; class Magnoliopsida; order Ranunculales; family Papaveraceae; genus Papaver; species Papaver nudicaule. The sequence continues at coordinate 34,617 of JAJJMA010226195.1, forward strand.
TTCTACAGCGAACACGACCAACGACAGTAGTGCGGTCTTCGTCCAGTCCCTCGATTAACTCCAAGTCAATCACCGGATGTTCAACTGGCGGAATGGGCACGTCGTTAATAGCTGGGTTGTCAATCGGCGGAGCGGGAACAAAGTTTGCAGCAGTTTGCTCAGCCTCGTTAAACTCTTCTTTTACTTCAACCTTTATAGGTGATTCTTCACCGGAGACCCGCTCTTCTCCAATCATTTCCAGGATTTCTTCACTATGTCGACGTAAAAACGCCCTTGTTTCGATCAGTCGAGGATCATATGGTAGATACCATATTCTCTCATTCTTCTTTCCCTTTCTTTTTCATCCCTTTCTTGGAGATGACTAAAGATCCGGATAATTTTTTCTGGGTTTTCTTCCCTCTGAGAAGATCCACCACCTTCTTCAATTCCTTCTATTTTCATGATTTCTCGAATCCTTTATCTCCTGCTTCTTTCGTCATAGTTCATTGGGGTTTTGCCTCTATCCTCCATTTTTATGAAGTTTCTTTCTTTCCTCTTTTGAATAAACTCTGTAAATAATAAAAACTGTCCGACGGAAAGTTACAAACACTACTTCTTATAGGGAACTCCCTACACCGTCCAACTACCTGCTTTAATGATTCTGGCGTTACAATTTAGGAAACAAAACGGCCAAATTAGGGTTTTCTCGATTTTCGCGTTTCTTAAAGACTCCACGTGTCCTCGCGAGCCTAAGCAATCCTCTGTTGGTTTATGACTGCAAACTTCTTTAGCCGTTGCTAGAATGGTCGTGCCGAGGGATTATGCCTAATGGTAGTAGGCCCATCTCGGATCAATTCATGATATCTCGCTTATCCTTCAAGCGAGTGCGCTGATATATTTTTGGTTCCGCTCGTTGTGTCTCTCTTATGAGTGTTTCTACTTTTATCATCTTAGGACCTTCGGGGGTTCCGAGGTTTACTCCTTCTGTTGCTCTGTCGGTGTAAATTTTGGAGTATCCTCGTCCATTGGGCTCGGATCCTTTGGAGTTTCCTTCGCAATTGCCTCGATGTCTCCTCGGATGCCCTGCTTAATTTCTTTCTTGTCTTCTTTATATCCTTGGTTAATATCCTCGACATCAGCTTCTTTTGACAACTGCAGTAATTACAAGTGGTCGATTGCTTGACCCATCTTCGGGGATCTCCTCAGGTTAGAAGAATACCGGTTCCTATTGCCAAGGTTCGAATCTTCTTGCTTCCTCGACTATGAGTATCTCTTTTCCCTCGGAAGCTCTTTTGTGTATCCTCCCGTTCACGCTGCTCCTCGGATTGATTCTTTTCCTTGTATGGATCAATGAATTACAGTAGACACGACGCAAGGTCTCTCCTCTTTGTTGCTCCATTTTATTTATATGCCCTCGACGCTCTTTAATGGTGATAGCGACCCTGCATCACATAGTCGACAAGTGAGGTCCATAGTTGTCCTTTGTGCGCTAAAGGTCTGACATATATTCTATTGTTTGTAACTAACTCTGTTATGTTAATTTTTTTTGTAACTAACTCTGTTATGTTAAATTTGTTTTGTATTGCCCCATTTATCGACCATTTTACCGGGTGAACCCTAATTCCCCAGATCTACGTTCTTAGAGTAATGATTTTCGCAAAATAATTTTTCCAAGTTACACACCATACTCTTGAGAATCAATGAAAATTCTTCCCTATAATAGCTACGTGCGAAGGTGTTTTTCGAGGATCTCAGCATCGGACCCTTGGTTGAGAATCCATGTGAAGTTTCCAGATTTTGATTAGATCTTTGTTTTTCAAAGCTTAGATTCCTTGAAGAACATTAATCCATCATTACGGTAATTTTCTCGAGATTCTTGAGTATCCCCCAAGCTCAAAATCTTTTAGTTACTCAAGGTGTTAGAGCTTGAAACGTAAAAACATAAAAGGAAAACTTGAAAACCCTAGAAAAAAATTTCTTGAAAAATTTGAAAACCACAAAAATCACAGGCAAACCTAAGTTGTTTTAATCAGTCCCTGTTTCTAGCGCCAAACTGTGTGTGTACAAAATCTGCTTAGGTACTTTGTACTACACAGCCATAAGGAAAATCATCGAAACATAGGATGGTGTGAGTCTCAAGAGCGAGAACATCATGCGAGAGGACTGGTCGATTAATATAAAGGAAACATAATCATAGATCGAAAGATAAAACTTGTTATTCATCAACATTAATGATATGACTTGGACCATACAACATTGGATATTTACTTTGTCTCATGGAGAGAATACTAACCTAGACTCTTTCTCCCAGTGAACTCTACACCTAACAAAATCTAACCTTTACAAATGAGCTCGAGCTCGCCTTATATAGGCTCAGCCGAGTAGTGGATTACAACTAATAGGACAATTTACACAATCATGGGTGTCAGGGGTTGTCGAGTAAGTCGGTGATCCCTCCGAGCGCATGGTTCTTTCGCTTCATTTCATCTGAGGTAGCTTCTTGGGGCCTTCCAGGCTGTTCTCCATTTGGTGTTCTTCCCGATGCCTTGATAGGAACCACTCACTGTCGTACGAGACATTCTGGGCTTCTATCCCGTGCTTCGTACTTCTTTGTTTTGTCCTTCGTCTCATGTCCCTAAATTCCGACACGTGTCTCGGCGGATTTGTACTCCTACAATCAGACTTCGGTCTGGGATGTACCAAAGACTAACTCCAACCCTCCAAGTGAATTGGCTACTTTCGCACTCTTTACGTCTCTAGATCCCCCACAGATTGTCACACACTTGATTCCTCTAGTTGATGTCCTTTACAGGCCTAGTAGTTGCTTTAACCACTGTTAAAGGCTTATGCCAATAATTGCGGCTTTGCAACCTCAATTATCAACTGTATGTTTGAACTTTCCTCTATCAGTTTAACATACACAAAGTGACTTCCTTCGGATTTCTCCAGGTCATACGGAAATCTACTTACAAGCGGGGGCTAACAAGTAAACCGAGTAAACTATGCCCAACTTGTCTCTACCTCAGTTGTACACGAAGAATCACTTAAGAAACTTATACAACTGGAGCTAACTAGGTCTTACAACACCGAGTGCAGCCGTGCGTTACTTCCTTTCAACCTTGTGTGTAACGTATCAGTTCTTGAATGGCCTTATATCAGAAGAGAAGGCCAAGTATGGTTGATGCTTGTGGTTAAGAACTTAACAGATTCAGTTCTTGATTGCTTTGAGATAAAGAAATAGATTACTTGTGCTACAAGTTAGCATGTGCACGTGTAAACGAACTCGTTACTTGTCTTGCACACAAAGAAACCCTAGGTTAATCTCATTTGGAAATCTTTTAACATTTATCTGCCAAGTGGTTTGTTAGCTCTTAACCACTTTAAGATAGAGATCCAATGAAAATGAGAACACCTTTATCTTATTGACTCATTGAGATTCGTTTGATGTACCACATAAGATATTCTGATAAGCTCAAGTCCTACTAAGAGATAAGGAGTTATCTGTTGAAACCCACGTGAAAAATCCCGCAGAATATTCACCGGACGGTTCACGAACCGTCCACATCTGGAATCAAGGCCAAATGCATTGAATCTGACGTTCACGTATATATACGTGTTCAGATCGATGATTTGAGACACATACGGAAAAAATCAGTGTCCTTGTATACGAACCAGTTCGTGAACTGCCTGAGTTCCAAATTAGGGTTTGGATCCGCTGGAAGTACCTGCGCTGGGCCAGTTTTCCTGTACTTAGACGTGTGGATGTCCTCAGCTATAATCCATGGACTCTGCTCTTAGATTCACCCAAGTTCCTACATGTGATTTGCAAGAAAACTATTGCACTGGAAAATGTATTGAATCTATCTCATGTATCTTGTAACTTAGTATAGTGGGAACATATACCAACATAACTCATGGTTATTTAGACAAGAGTACAATCTCAATCGTTATTAGTATCTCTACTAAAGTAGCCGACTATTTCGAAAGATAGAATAAGTAGAATAGAAGAAATTCCATATTATGTCACAACTTCTACTAACCTTTTGTAGATGAAGAATATATGATGTCTTCTTGGTAATCGCAGTCTCCGTCTTCAAGCTCTCTACTACTTTGTCTATATCCAAATTCTGAAATCTAAACTTTAGTAGCTTAAATCAAGAATTGTGTTTTGACACCTAAAACTGACAACTAGCTTGACATACCAACGCTAGTGGGTTTGACCGGACAATGCCCTAACATTATCAATTTCCAATTTAGTTTTGCAAGCATAGTGGAGTTTAAATTTTGTAGATTAAAAAATCTCATACCTTCCATGCTCTTTGTGTTCAAATTGTGCTTCAAGGCTTTAGATATATACTCTTTTTGATATGTTTCTATCATTCCCCAAGAAATCCTTCTACAACTTGGACATTTGGTTAGTAATGGCCAATGGTATTATGAAACAATTCATATGGTATCGAAGTACAGTTGAAGTTGAGGTATGTCTCAATGTTGATTTGCCAGTATATGACAGGGATTTTGACTTTCAGTTCTGCAATTTTCCATCCACTTT
>JAJJMA010226196.1:3602-38453 GCA_023529015.1 Papaver nudicaule
TAGTAAAGAGTGAATGAAGCCGTGTTGGATACTTGTGAAGTACTAGCTGATCTCGTATACTTCTTGGGCGTAGATGTTGACGTTTGAGTAGAAGAAGTTAAGTTATTCCCTGATCTTCTTCTAAGAATTTGTCTCATTCCATCAGCTACTCGATTAGCAGGATTCGACTTGAATTTTCGGCAAAACGACATGTGAGCTTTCATAGCTTCATCAACTTCAAATGGTTTCTTCTTGTTTTCTCTAACAACTTCATCTCTTACTGCTTCAGCACATAACCCACACAACCATTTGCCATCAAATTTCTCTTTCACTTCGGTTATGTAATCTTGAGTACAATCTTCTTTCAATCCACAACACTCACATTTAACCATTTCAATGTCCATAATTCTAGTATTGTGTTTTAGTTCTCTCTTTTAAGGATATTGTGAAGAATGATATATAAAAGAAAGGTGATATACATATATTTGAGAAGTGAAGCTAGTTTTTCAACCTTGATTTGATTGTAATCATAGGTGAGGAAATTAGCTTTTGGGTTTTGGGGTTTGTCTGTCTAGCTCCTCATTTAGGATTGGCTGCTTTTGTTGCCACAAGTAGTGGTTTTTGTTTTCCGAGTCTTCTCTGGAGACCTTTTTTATGGAGAGAGAGAGAGAGCAGGGACAGAGAGAGAAAGATGATGTGGGTAAGGGAAATCAGCCTTAATTTCCTCCATGTTCTAAGGGAACATGGGGAGTGGATTTTTTTTTTGCTTCGTAAATTTGTTAGACTAGAATTTTGCCCGTGCTACGCACCGGGCGTTTTTTCCGTTTGTGTGTTAATCATTCTCTTCCTTTTTTTTCTCCGGACCCATGATTATCGCCAAATTGCTATGGAATTTATACATAAAGGGTCGACGTCCGGTAATAATGAAACCAAAAAAAAAAAACTCAAATCAGGTAAATCAAAACAAAATAATCGAAGATAAACTGGATTTTTAAGATATTTGCAATGATCCTGATAACTTGGAACAAAGACAGATTAGATGTCACAAATCTAGACTTGTATCACAAATCTAGACTTGTATGTTAATTGTCAACCTTTTTTCTTAATCTTTTTCGTATTTTTTTTCCATCGTGCCCATAAAACAAATCTTGGGATTTTTCTAGACACAAAAGACTCATATTAAATAGCTTCATTTGTTAGTATCAAAAAAAAAAAAAAATAGCTTCATTTGTTATTCTCCTGAAATCGTGCCAATTAGCAGAGTTTCAATAGACTCGGGCATAGCCGCGTTGTAAACAGGGCGTAACTGTGTAGTTAACTTTTCATGCTAAATAATGTTTTCTATTTAGATTTTAACTCCTTTCATTGTTGCTTATATATCGATCATTCCAATTCAATTGCTTTTGTTTTTTCCTTCACTTGATGTTTGCTCCATTGTCATTAATTTTTGATATTTGAGTAAGATTTCAGACGAAATGCATTATGATTTTTAATAAATTTATGAGCCATATTAAATTACGGTACTTTAAAAATGTCATGATAAACTCATAGATTGCAATCAATCAACCATACACAAAGTCATTCATTTCAAAATGGTTAAAATGTTTTAACTCATATGCCGTTGATCCTTGTTTTAAGCAACAACCTTATTGGTCCTTTAAATTCTAAAACACCATAAGACATTACTATTGTAAATAATAATTTTCCTTCGCTCTTAATTTTTTTTTTTTTTTTTTTGGAAGTGAATGTTTTATTGTCAGGAGTCGACTCGCCAAGCCGAATACCAATATATACTACAATACCTCCAGCATAGTGCCAATATCACTCTAATGTCTCTTAGTCCCGTAACCAAGCCACCATCATATATAAACTCTAGTACCTGTACCTCCCATTCCCGTGACGGTACCACTATTTTACACTCTAACGCCTCAAACTCACGTAACCAAACCACCATCATATACTCAGTCAAATTTGAATATTCTCCCAAGTTCCAAAATCAATAAATCTTTTACCTCGAAGAGATCTCTCCCTAGAGAAGGAGAACCAACTTATGGTATATGCTGACTCCAAAAATTGGTATATGCTTGGAAAATGCAACATGAATGTGAAAAGACCGCTTTCGCTATCGTTTCAGACACCTTAAAAATATATACGATAAGAAAATCCATGTTAGTTTTCTAGAAAATAAGATGGCTGGAGTGAGCTAATATACAATGTTGAATGGTATAGCTAGGGTTCAGATATTGTTAACGTTCCAAGGAGTGAGCAAGACAATGATATAGACAATGCATAAACGCAATATAATTACATTCAAATTGAATTTATGGAACCATAGTTGTGTGCTCAATGTTTATGGTTGGTTTCAAATTTTTATCGTATCACATGAACTGCATTCAAATTTCATGGTCATTTTCAGTATAAGTAAAAGAATATCCAATTTTTAAGTGCTCTCTTTGGGGAAGCCCAAATTCTGGACTCCCAAAACATAACAATGATCAAACAGCCTATGGATTTTTTTCCTAAGGTATGCATCACGCCACTTCTGCTCTAGCAAAAGTATAGAACATTAATCTAACTAATACATCGGGAGAGAAAATTTTACTACTATCCGTATAGAGTTTTTGATACAGGAATCACACCTAGCAACCTATTAGAGCTATGCCTAACACGTCTATGCAACAACAAAGTCTTTACTCTAGCCATTGTTTTTATTCCGCCAGCGATATTCTACCAGCCAACTATGCTACAAATCCTTCTACTTTTCACCTCTTCTCCATTGGCAGTAGTGAATGTTTAAGTAGCCATTAAAATAACAACCTACGGTCCTGCACTATGAAGTGTAAAATTGAAACAAAAACACTTCAAACTAATTTTAAGCTAACTGAATTGGAAGAGAAGAAGAAACTTAGAAAAGGAGAATTGAGAGAGCAGGATAGAGAGGCAGTATACTGTATGCAACAACAAAGGCATTACTCTAGCTATTGTTTTTAATCCGCCAGTTACATTCTACCAGGAAACTATGCTACAATTCCTTCTATTATTGTTTACCTCTTCTCCATTATCAGTAGCATGACGTAATCTACGCATGCATGGATAAGATTCTGCAGTTGAGTTAAAGACCAAATCCTAGAGAAGGGGTTGAAGCAATTACCAAAAAAATAAAACTTAAAGATCTCTAAGTAAGCAGAAATTGCAACACTATCTCCAAAGCCAAACCATAAGTGTACCGTCGTGTCCTTCCCGTCAGGAAAAAGAGTTTTGCCAGTACCAATTTTGCTTCTTTGCCACTGGAATCACACAAAAAAAAAATTCAAGACTTTGAGACAGAGAAAATGGATTATGTGGTATAGAGAAAAGAAAATTCTGGAAGAGAGTTCATTCTGTTGATTCTTTTTGCCGAAATTAAACTCAAGATACAATTTGATAATTGTTTAACTCAATGGAATACTTATATGTTTGAATTTATAATGTCACCTTAATCAGCAGAGTAATTTCTTCTTCGGATTCTTCATTCTCTCTAATTCTTCAAATCAATTACGATTCAAATAACCAAGGTTTTCATCAATTCGTCTAAAAAGCTGACGGAAGATAGGCTATCAGATATTAAACTGATAAAAACTACATGGATTATCACCATATGTTGCTGATCAATTCTCCGTAAATCCTCTGAGATGAGCTATATAGAGGGAGTTCATATCAGATATGTTGCTGATCAAGTATCATTGAAATATGTATTGCTGATCCATTAACCGTTCACGGAAATCCCATTCTCTTCGAATTGATGAATTTGATGGATTTTTTTTTGTTAAAATTGAAAAAAATCAACTAAACCATCGAATTCGTGCAACAAACAGCAAGATAGATTACCTGATGTAGAGAAAAGAATAAACCCCATTCCATAAAATTTAAAGTTGACGATGCGCAGAGAGATAGAAGAAGCCAATGAAGGCTAGGGTTTGAGATAGATAATCGACGATCAGTAGTAATCACTTTTCTGAATCTATAGCTTTCTCTTTCCCATAAAATTTCCTTTCCCCAATGATAGAACTTCCGAAACACATTCAAATTTCTTTTTCAGTATTCTGCCCTACATTGTATGCGCTCAAGCTAGGATCTCTGCGTGGGAGTAAATTGCAAGGAGAGGAGGGGATTTCTTTTATATGACACAACAAAAATCTAATTTTAAGATAAAAAGACCTAAATAGGCCCTGCGGGGCGTGCGAAAAGACGGAAATAGGCCTTGGGGAGACCAAAAATGAGCTGGACTTAGAGTAGGTAACCTTTTTTTTTAACGGCGTTACTGTAAGACACACATGGCAATTGCTTATTGGTTCAAAGCTCAGTTAACTAAAGCAGGTATGCATCACCAACGTGGGTGAGGTTTTATAAAAGTGTAAACGAAGTGTAATTTTATATGGACTAATAGACTATTGCCAAGTGTCCGCCTCAGAATGCCTGCCTCCCAAACTCCCTTTCTCAACTAATAAGAAGATGTGGTATTGTCACCGCGCGTTGTGGGAGCTTTTACAACTTAAAGCTTTTAGTGTATGATTACATTCCACAATTTTGATACTCGTACTGTTTTATAATCACTCATTCAGTTATGTAATTTTTTTACATCTTTTGCACTTAGTTTGCCCAATTTTGAGCACCAATAATATACAACAAATTCTAAACTTCTTCCTAGTCCTCTTAGCCTCTTGTTTTTCTAAAGATGGTCTTTGTATTAGAATACCAGTACAATTATTCCTAACAAGGAAATGAGTAGAAGAAACAACCTTTCAGTGTTTCAAAAAATCACCAGAGAAAAAGACAATTCAGAAACACATTCGTGTAATTAAGATGTTAATAATACAAAAACCTGAAATACACTCTTGTGACAATTTTGCTACACCTTATTCATTCGATTGTTGCACTCAATCTGAGGTAAATTGGGATGATCTTGACCTATCAGGAACGCACTTATTATAGAACTTTCACTTATGTGGGAAACTAGCTTCTAGAATGTGTGTTTCATACAAAATGGGGCTCTTCCAGAGTTTGTAAGGGATTGGAAAAAAAAAGGGATGAAAATACTGGCCTCACTAGTAACAACGTAGCTCAACACTGGGATCCTCTTAAAGAATTCGGGTATTATAAGAAGCACAGTGAGAGCATTTGTGGTGAAGCCAATGGAAGGAAGCAACCCCTTTCTTCTCGCAGTCATGGCACAGTATGTCCTGTAAAGTCCGTAAGTATCCAAATAAGCACAATTCTACAAAACTAAAATGCAAGAAAAGACGGTAAGAGAACATACTTGAGTCATCTCAGAGTATTCCTCTGGAAGTATTTCTTCAGCCAACAAGTCGTCAATCATTTTGAAGTAGACCTGTAAAAGCAACATGCGTTCAAGAAGTTCAACAACCACAATTAAAATTTATAATCCATGTACAATCATGTCGATAACTGACCTTCATGTTTCCCAGTGACTTGCTACATATTGGGCATGTATATTGCGTACAAGTGTATTCCTACAACCAGCATCAGAATATAACATATTAAAGAAGCTCGGATGTCCATGAAATCTCTAGGAAAACACATCAACATGGAAACTTTTTTTTTTTTGAACTGTTCCACTTGGAAACTTTTAAAGAGCTTTATACCTGAAAACATTTTGAGTGCATTAAATGCCCACAAGGAAGAGCCCTCACAGGAGATCTTGACGTGAATATGTACTCCTGGCAGATTGGGCAATTGGACTCGAAAGATTTTTCTCTGCATATATGCGTCGAGAAAGAACTTGATAAACATGTGTTGCAAGTCATGCAATGACAGTAGTCAATACCCAAGCCCTTTCCAACTCGACATATGTTGCAAAAAGGACAGTGGTAAATTTCCCTGAAAGCATGAAGCTTAGAATAATCAGGTTGCCTCCAAACAGAAAAGATCTAGATTGGAACAATGACAAGAAAATACAAACCGGATCTAAATTTTCCTTAATAATTGAAACACTGAACTAAAGACTAGTCTGCTTTATCACCTGTCATCATCGTACAGTTTGCAGATTCCACAGAAGTATTTGGCCATGGAGAATTCATCACAGGAAATGTTAGCGCAAGCGGGACCAATAGGTTGAACTTTCATGCATTTCATGCACATCATCTCGGTCGTAGACTCCCTACAGATGCTCAAATCAGTAAGCTGGTAATGAAAAATGACAACAGTGAATTACCAGCTAGAGAATATGAAAACGTTGCAAGGTAAAGAGTTAGTTCCAGATTACATATATACCTGTCCATTGTATGATCAAGCACAGACTCGTCATGGCAATGTATGCATGTAAAGAACTGATTGCAACAAGAGGCAAAGAGCTTGCAATTCCTCTTGTAGTGTTTGCAGCCAAAAGTTCCTTTTGCTTCGTCTTGATAAGATGGATAATGACCAGGAATTTCTCCATTAACACTTCCGCATGCAACTTCTTGATGATGTGTTTGTTGGGAACTATCCACGCTTCTTGTGATATCGTGTGACATTCTTCTGATTTCCACCACCGAATCTTCATGGCTCATGTTTAAAAGGTGGTTCTCATCATGTCTAAATGTCTCATCTTCAAGTGGAACTTTAGCTGGTTTCTCAACCTGGTCTTTGACAGATATCACTTCCTGAAAGCTCTTCTCATCTTCACCATTAAACTCAGGATGTTGGAAATTCTTTAACTTGCGATTCAAACGTTTCGCCGTATCCTTTGTAAAAAGTCTAGCATTAACACCATCGGAAGCACTTTCTCGAAACATCGAAATTCTACCAGAAAGGTTCATCTCTTCTGCTCTCGAAGGCCAGCCATCGAACTCCTCATCTATTGCAGTCATACCACTCTTGTCAATACCCTCCCACCATTCTGCCAACCATTCAGAAAACATTGTATTCTTTGTAGTCTTAAACAATATGGACAATATGCCATGTTGTTCACTAGGTGACAACGACGTCATAAGCCAAGGCAACATTACTTGCAAACTTTCTGCTCTTATCCTTCCTAGCATGCGTCCTATAATTTTTTCTTGTTCTTCGTATGAGAAAAACTCCGAAAATAATGACCAAACCTGAATCTCGTCATGATACACATGCTTCTCTAGTGCAATACGCATCATTTTACACATACCATGAAGCTTTGTACACATATGACGGTAATTAAGGATTCTCTGATCAGGTCTACCATCCAGAACGCTTGGTGTTTCAGCAGGAAGGGTAACATGCAACTCACAAATTTTATACAGGATATCAGTGACATCACTAAGGAGCTCCTTTTCCAATTTGTGGTCAATAGAATACGAACTGCTTATGTTATGGAATTTTGCCATAGCCTCCACAGCTGGGAACACTATTTCATCTTCGCTGTCACAATGGATTTTGTAAAGAAATCGGACAAGATGAAATCGCTGAAGAAACTCTTTAAGCAACTTAAGATTTATATCCATCTTCCCCGATACAACTATAAGATATTCAATATCACTCTTAAGGGCCTTATGGAAGAGAAATAAGAAGTCAAATGGTTTGAACTCTTGGGTAAGTTTAGAATCAGCGTCGCTGATCTGTAACGAAACTATTGAGTAACGAGGTATTTTTCGTAGAGCTTCAGGGAAAAATATCTGCATATTCATTTCACTGGAGTACAGTGCGCTGTAGCTCTCTAGTTCTCCCTGACCAGAATGAGACTTCTGGCATTGATGAACTTCTAAATCCTCTACAAGGAAAGCACGCATGCTCTTGAACATATAGTGTATCTCTTGTCTGAATTTCTCAATAGTGCTTTTACCTGAATATTCAGTGTGGACCCACTCGTTCAAGACAGAAGAAAAAGATATGCCACTTACAGATCCTGTTGTAGAAAAGGAAAAGAAAATCAGGACGCTGGCGTTAAAAGAAGCTCAGGCATGCATAAAATATCTTGAATTCAAACATGCCAAATCAAACCTGCCCATGTTATGCTGCAACTAATAGCGTTTGACTCATCTTCGGTTAAATGGGTTGACAACCAGCTAATCGCACATTTTAACAACCCAAGAGGCATCACTTGCAAGCTCTCATACAACAAGCTCTGCTGCGTTTCAGAATTACAGTGCTTGCGGATGAGAGGGAAAACCTGTTAAACATTAGAATGAGTGAAATGTTGACATATGCCAATCAGTTAAGGTCTTATTCATGAAGTTCTGGGAAGAATTTCCCAAGAGCTGTAACAACAAAGAATTGATATTTGTATCTCAGTAACTACTAAATAAATCTGACACTGCCAGAGATAAAAGCATACAAAACTCAAAAGAATCTGATTCAAACATGTGAAATCCAGATGAATTGTTTGGTTCAGATGCTTAACAAAAAGTGAGAAAACTACTATTTTGAATAAACTCTCTTCTGTATTGTACCTCAGATTCTTGAAAAGCAAAGTGCGCACTGATCCCCTCTATGAAAGAGACCAGTTGCAAGCCCAGTTTCTCCAAATGGCTGGAAAATGACGATGTATTCTGTGAACTGATATTCTGTAGAGCTTCAAACAGACCTTCAATCTGTGAGCCATCTGGGAACCTCCCATACGAGAAAGATGAGTATTCGTCCACAAGTTCATTTAATTCTGAGAAGAAGACTTTCTCCAAAGCAGCACTGAGATAACAAACTTGTCTTTGTGAGTACAAACCGTAATTAAAGAAGAGAAAGAACGGGGAAGTAAATCGTTAGTATACCTGTAGAAAATGAGGACATCTACAAAGAACTTTAACTGGCTACATAGTGAAGATAAATGTGAAGATGTCCTGGATCCTCTTGTTTCTTGGAGCTCCTCTAGAATTTTGTTCAAACCCCTACTGATAACACTATGCCAAAGATGAAGAACATTAATAGGATGATGTTTAGCAATATCCCCAGCACAATCGGATTTTATTCCGCTGCAGATTTTCCCAGGTACACTCTTGCCAGACAGATATGCCTTTGGAAACTCCTTCGAGCGAAATGGTTCATAAGAGTTAAAAACCCAATTTCCAATTTCGGGAATGCTGAAGGCTTTGGAAGTTGGTTGTCTTTTCTTAACGAGCCAGGATATCAAGACCTTCACAGACAAAAAAAAAATTGTTTAACGATAACTACGTTAACTTGAAACTACAGTCAAGAAACTGATATACCTTTTGTAATAGATTTTCTTTAGGAATAACCGCTTTAATGCAAAGCGCAAAATCTTCCTGTTCAGTTTTAGGAAGATAGGATGCCATCCATGGTAACATATCTTCCAACAACATTATAGGTACACTAGAAATGAGCCGCCAAACAAATGAAGCTTGTTCTTCCAAGGAGAACAACTGAATAAGCAAGGGAAAAACCTGCATAACAAATACAAGGATCATAGTGAGAAATTCCACTCTATCATTTTCACCTCGAGACCGATAAGGAAACAATGGTTTAAAGAAAATAGAGCTTCAGCAAAGCAAAAGAAGAGTAAGGGCTATATATTAATGAAAAAAGGAACAAATGTGTGAATCCCAATTGACAATATGACCTCTTATTGCACTCGATCTTGAGTATAGAAATATCCAACTAAGACATTCCCAGCTAAACCTGAGATACTTGAACAAAAATAAGGTTTTTTACCTGATCTTCTTCTTTTCGCATATGCTGGCAAATGGAGGCCTGCAATGAGTAACCTCGGTTAACCAGTTCTTGAACTGGTAGTGCAAATTTTCCATCAGCCTCCAATGATGAATTGAACCACCGGAATACTGATTCAAAAAGATCATCTATGGTTCTACGTTCACGATAGTATGACCACTCAACATTTTTTACACGTCCATCCAAGGCTTTAAAGATAACCTGCAAAAGCAATTACAATTGAAATACAGAAATTAATCTCTCAGCAATTTATTCTCAAACATATTTTCATACAATTCGGAAGCAACATTTAGGTAATAAAATTCAGCTGAAATAGATAATTATCGAAAGGCTAAGTTATGAAGAAGAGTAGGCTCACCTCATCCTCAGCAGCTGAGTGATACTTATAAACAACTTGAAGAAATCGAAATCGACGAAGAAGATCAAGAATCAAATCACGTCCAGGGAACCCATTAATCTCTAAGAAAGACGAAGCAATTCGATGAAGCTCTACAAGTTCAGCCCTAAATGCTTTATGAAAAGACACAAACATAAGAATCGGAGCATCATTCACTCGAACAGTACTGATTGTACTATTATCACTTCCCCCAACCTCAACCATATCCAATAATTGACATTCCTCATAGGAAAATTCATCACCATCCCCACCACACCACCACCAATAACAACCACCAAACCCTAGAAATTCCCCATTTTGTTCCATTAACCTCAGATTTATCTCTATGGATCAAAAATGAGAAAACCTGAAACTTATCTCTCACTTTCAGAATCTCTTCTGCTTCCATTTCTTGACGGTTGAAACCCATAAGTTTATAGACTAAATTTTTCTTAGGTTTCTATTGACTCGTGAATTTCAGTCTAGGTCGTAACTGGGCCACTGGTGATCATCATCTGGTTTTGTTTGAATTTCCATGAAATATTATTATCAAATTTCTTATTATATAGTAATGAAATTCCTATACCCTCCCGTTTTCCCGCATTTATTTTGTCTTTTCCCGCGCTGATTTGTTGCCTTCGTTTTTCCAAAGGACATTTTTCATGCCGTGTAATATGCCTTGTCAGCTCGTGACGGTATTGCCAAAGAGTCCTACTTGGGCGCCCGCCTGCTGCATATGACATGCTCCCGTTGTGCATCCAGCTAACCTAGTCTCCAAAACGGTTAACTCTGATGGAATAAAATTTTTGCTCTAGCACCATCATAATCAGTCATGTGAAGATATCAACAACATCCAACTAATCTATAGCTACTTTTTAATGTTTTAAGTGATTTTGCATGTATAATTACAATCAACCATCTATGAACCGGTTGGTTATGCATCTGCTAGATCATATGTGAGAGCAAAACAAATCCGATGAACATATAGTAGCTCGTAATTTTGTCATATTTTTACTGTCGAAAAGTCTAATTCGTTAGATGATTATGATGGTGAAAGTAGCCGTTAATATTTGTAAGAACTTGTTGATGTGGAGTATAGTGTTGTTTATTTTGGCTCCTTGACCTTGACTTTCAGGATTTGGCATGTGTGATTTGGAGTAAGGCACGAGTTGGCTCCTAGCATAAGCGTGGTTCAAGTAGGGTGGTTGGTTTGGTAGAACGTACATATTCAAGGAGACCCGGGTCTATGAGATGGATCAGCAAATTAGGTGGGGCTCTATTTTTCCTGCTCTAGTCACTCAGCGCTGGCGCTGTGTCAATACCCTATGGCTTTTGGAGCGTTCATTTTTAACATAGACTCATAGAGTACTTATGCAATTTAGTTTTAAAGCTGGTCGGTCATACCTAGACAAGCGTTATATTCTATGTTATTGTGAGGCATGTCACAGCGAGCAAACGTCAAGAGGATTTTAGATGAAGCCAAAATGATATTACATGTTTTTAAAAAAAAAAAAAAAATTGCACCATATAGCCCTTGAGTAGTATCGACGAGCCACATACTTATACCAAGTACATACTAAACAGTAGGTAAGAAAGATGTAATCTTTTTTTTCTTTGTGGGGAACTTACTCCCTCCGTTCCAAAATAATAGGTCAGTTTGACTTTTTTCTACTTTTTCCCAAAATTTAGGGAACTTAATTGAACTAAAAATATTTTACTTAAACTTTTTTTTTTTTTGTTAACCTATGATACATGTCACGATAAACCAATCATAAAAAAAAAAAAAACTAGTTTAGCTCAAGTATTTTTAGTTCAATTAAGTTTCCTAAATTTTAGGAAAAGGTAAGAAAAAGTCAAACTGGCCCATTATTTTGGAACGGAGGGAGTACATCTTACTGGTCACCTTTTGTTCCGTCCGTGCGCATTCACAGAAAACAAGAAAGGTTTTCATTTGCAGACCTTTGGGTTATCTAGGAGGAGGATTAAAACTAGGCAGATTTCGAAGATCTCTCAATTCTTTTAGGTGTTTTGGAGTAGCACAGTGGGCTAAATTAGGCCAACTAAAAGTGTGGTTTTGGAAAGTACTACTTTCACTTTTTTAGTTTAGCCTATTTGAAAAGGCCTTTGAAAAAAAAGCCTGGCGCGGAGGGAATATACAATCGAAGTGGCTGGAGGTGGCCCAAAAAGGCCTGCCCGTTTTCGGACCGTGATGTGGCACCACTCCAACCATAGGATTAGCAGAGGTGCAGATTTGTGTGGTGGAGATCTAGTGGTGGTGCCCACTCTCTCTCTCTCTTCTCACTCTATCTCTCTATGGTCCGAAAATGGGCAGGCTTTTTCGGGCCGCATTAAGCATTTTCGATATACAATTATTGCGGCAGGCAATTTTGGTTTGGCACACTCCTATAGTCTAGAAGATTTCTAACTCCGTCCCTGCCATATGTGACAGTCACAAGCATCAAAGACGGATTACTAGGACTGATTCTTGTACTCAATGAGACAGCATAGAGTAAAAGACCTTGCATGAAGAACTAACTCATCCTTTTTCCATAACCAGATGCACAAGATCATATACATGTATGAGTGTACAAGAGCTTGAAACCTTTTACTATCCTAAGTATAAGAAAAAGACTATCAACAACCTAAAAATATGTTAGGACCTGCCGCAGAAAAAATGTCGCTCAACTCAAGATGTTACAGTGTTAAGAAAATGTTAGTTACAATCTGTGCCTATTTTGGTACACCACTTGTTTTTACACCTTATTTATGTCTCACTTGTGGCACCCGTAGACAGCAGTTGATTGTTTGGGATGATCTCACAGCGGAAAACACACTTATTGTAAAACTTCAACCCGGAAAAGTAAAAATATAGTTCACAGAGAAGAGATCCCCTCAAAGAAGCCGGGTACTGTAAGAACCACAATATGGACACTTGTGGTGACGCCAATGGTAGGGGGCAACCCCTCTCCTCTCGCAGTCATGGCACAGTATGCCCTGTAAAATTCACCACTAACTATATCGGCAACAACACAAAAGAAAAAAGTTAAAATAAATATATATATCAAGAAAGTAAAAGAAGACAGTCTATACCTGGGTCTGCCCAGAATATTCCTCTGGAACTCCTTCTTCAGCCAACAAGGAATCGAGCAACGCAAAATACACCTGGAAAAGCATTTAACCGTTAACAATCTTTAACAGATCTCCACACAAACCAATGTATACTCACAAGTGACTGACCTGCATGTCCCCGAGTGACTTGCTGCAAATTGGGCATGTATAGTGAGTGCAAGTGTAGTCCTACAACCAGCATCAAAAAGACATCGAGAAGAGGTCACAGTGTTAGATAGTACTTATCTTTTAAAAAAAAACACATCAACGCAGAAAAATTGCATGAGTTGTATACCTGAAAACATGTGGAGTGCATCAGATGCCCACATTCAAGGGCCTTCACTGGAGACGTTGACGTGAAGATATCTTCATGGCAGATCGGACATTTAGACTCGAAACACTTTTCTCTGCATATATGCACCGTGAGAGATTTTGATAGACATGCATTGCAATTCATACAATGAAAGAAATCAATCCCCAGGCCCTTTCCAAGTCGACATATGTTGCAAAAAGGACAGTGGTAGATTTCCCTGTACAAAATGAAGTAGAAGTCATCAGAAATGATCATATTATCTCCAAAAAGAGAATTTTGGGTGAAGATAAATTACATCTTAAAACTAGATTCTCACCATGATAATGTAACGTTGAATTATAGACTGGTTGATTTCTCACCTGTCATCATCATATAGTTTGCAGATTTTGCAGTAGTACTTTGCCATGGATAAATTGTTGCAAGATATGTTTGAACACGTGGGACTAATAGGTTGAATTTTCAAACATTTCATGCACATCATTTCGGTGGTAGACTTCCTAGAAATGCTCAAATCAGTAAGCTCTATTTGAAAATCCACCGTCATTAATACCAGCAAGATAAGTATGAAACAACTGCACAGTTCAAATTATTCTTACCTGTCTATTTTATGGTCAAGCCCAGCCTCATCATGGCAATATTTACATGTAAATAACTTCTTACAGCAAGCAGCAAAAATCTTACAGTTCCTCTTGTAGTGTTTGCAGCCAAATATTTGTTCAGCTTCGTCGTGATAAGATGGACACTGACCAGGAAATTCTCCAACATCACTTATGAAAGCAACTTCTTGACGATGTTTTAGCTGGAAAACATCCCAACGCCTGAAACATGTTTTTTTTTTTTTAATGAATATCCACATTCGAGAAGAAATAGAATAAGATGACCTGGACAAAGGGATATTATCATTATGTCACTCTAGGGGCAAAAGAAACCATTCAGAAAGTTGAGGCTCACTAGCAGGTGTTATTGACGGTGTAAAAGTCTAATCCCAGATTCATAAAAACCTATACCAGTAGTGGGAGTATTATTATCACTTTTAAAACAACTTAAACAACAAAGATGTAGGTCGACTTGCCCTGATCAATAAAACTCCTATAGTCAAATCCTGACATGTCTACTCAGGTACACCGATGTAGGTTTGAAGGGTCAAGAGAACAATAACCAAAACAAAAAAGTAAGTTGGAGTTGCAGAAACCAACCTCGTATACAGATTCTGAATTTCGAGAGCCATTTGCTGAGAATCTAAAGTAGTGTCACGTGATATTTTTCTAATTTCCGCCTCCATTTCTGCATCACTCATGAGTAAAAGTTGCTTATCATCATGCTCAAGTGTCTGATCATCAACGAGAACTTCACCAGGTTTCTCATTGACCTCTATCACTCTCTGATAAGTCCTCTTTCCACCTTCGTATTTTTTAAACTCAGGATCTTGAAAATTCTTTATCTCGTTAATAACTTTCGCTCCATTGCCCTTTCTAAATAGGTCAACACTAGCACCAGCATAATTTTTCTCGGGAAAGAAAAATGCTCTGCAGTTAAGGTTCATCCCTTCAAGCTGATCGTGGCTTCCTCTTGACAAATATGTAGCAACAATTTCCAGTGGATCTTCTGTTGTTAAAGGTGCATCATTGAGCTCCTCCTTTGCGGTAGTTATACCGTTCTTGTCAAAATCATCCCACCATTCGGCCAACCATTCAGTAAACATTGTATTTTTTGTAGATTTACGCCATATCGACAATATTCCCTGTTGCTCTGCAGGTGATAATGATGCCATAAGCCAGGGCAACATGACTTGCAGAACTTCGGCTCTTGTCCTTCCAAGCATGCACCCTATGATTTTTTCTTGTTCCTCGTATGAGAAGAACTTTGAAAATAAGGGCCAGAGTTCAATCTCTTCGTGATACACATGCTTATCTAGTGCGATACGCATTGTTTTACACATACGATGAAGCTTCACACACATCTGACGGTATTTAAGAACTCTCTGATTAACTCTACCTTCCAGAACACTAGATGCTTCAGCGGGAAGAGAAATGTGTAACTCAGAAATCTCATAGAGAATGGCGGAGACATTGCTGAAGAGCTCCTTTTCCAATTTGTGGTCCATGGAATATGAAGAGCTAATGTTTTGGAATTTCGCCATAACTTCCAGAGCTGGGAAAGCTATTTCATCTTCGCTGTCACTATGGATTTGGTAGAGAAACCGGACAAGATGAAACCGCTGAAGGAATTCTCTAAGGAATTCAATGTTTTTATCCATCTTTGCTGATAGAAGGATAAGATATTCCAGATCGTTCTTCAGGGCCCTGTGGAAGAGAAATATGAAGTCAACTGGTTTGAACTCCAGAGTGAGACTAGAACCAGCGTCGCTGTTATGTATGAGATCTGCTGGATAGGGGGATAATTTTCTAAGAGCTTCAGGGAAAAATATCTGCAGATTAATTTCGCTAGAGTACGAAGTGCTGTAGGTCTCTTCAACTTTGCACGGATGATTGTCCGATAAGCTGTTCTTAACCTTCTCAGAAAAATTTGTTTTTCTCTGGCTAGGGTGAGCGTTCTTGCAACGATCCTCTACACAGTCAGGTAAAAAAGTACCTCTGTTCTTGAACATTTCCTGCAACTCTTCTCTGAACTTCTCGAGGGTAGTCTTACCTGAATACCCATTGCGGACCCACTCTTTCAAGAGCCGAGCAAAAGACATGTCAGCTACAGATCCTGTTATAGGAAATTGATGATCACAGGTCATTTTCAATTCAAAAGTAGCACCAAATTTAAAAAAAAAAAAAATAATAATAATAATAATAATAAATGATTAAATTAAAAAAAAAAATGAGCATTCAGATAATTCAAAGGCAGACCTGCCCAGTTTATGCTGAAAAGAATGGCCTTCGATTCCTCCTCAGTTAAATGTGTTGACAACCAACTTATCACACATTTTAATAATCCGAGGGGCATCACTTGCAAGCTCGTATATAACAAGCTCTGCTGCATTTCATAATTGCAGTTCTTGCGAATGAGAGGAAAAACCTGTTCAAGTTACCAATGAATGAAAAAGTGATGATGACAGATGCTAACTGGTGAATATACAATCAACTTTAAGTGGTCCAGTCAACGGTATTTCGGAGTCTGAGCATGTCATTCATGGACTTGGGAAGTAGTATTTATCACTTAATTATAAGTGTAAAACTGGAGAAGTATCAAAGACTTATAAACTGGATAAACTGATTTGCCTAATTAAAGCGAAAAAGACCCAACAGTAATTTCGAAGTTTATAAATACTCCAACTTCTTTACAAGAAATTAAGATACCTCGGATTCTTGAAACGCAAAGTGTATGCTGATTCCTTCTAAGAAAGGAACCAATTGTGAGCACAGATTCTCCACGTGATTGGGTAATGATGATATATTTTGACCGCTAATATTTTGTAAAGCTCGGAAGAGACCTTCAATCTGAAATTCATCAGGGAATCTTTTATAGCTGAAAGATACGGACCCGTCGGCAAGTTCATTCAAAACTGAGAAGAATACTTTCTCCAGGGCGTCACTGAAGCAAAAAATACATTATTTTTGTGGTAATGAACCAAAATAAAAGAGAAAAGGCACAGAAAAGAAAAATTTAGGAATGAATAAAGTTAACATGGTCATGTACCCGGAAATTTAATAACACAGTTATACCTATAGAAAATGAGAACATCTGCAAAGAACTTTAACCGCCCACTTATTGAAGGTAAAGTGCAATAAGTCCTGGATCTTCTTGTTGCGTGAAGCTCCCCGAGAATTTCATTCAAATCTTTGTTGATGGCACCATGCCAAAGACGAAGGCCATCAATAGGATGATGTTTTGCAGTTTCCTTGGCAAGATCCAACTCTTCTGGACTGCAGAAATTGCCAGATAAGCTCTTGCTGAATGAGTAAGCCTTTGGCAACTCTTTCAAGTATAATGGTTCGCTAGAACTTAAGAACCAGTTTTCACCTTTGCAGGTGTTGAAGGCTTTGGAAGTTGGATGTCTTTTCTTAACAAGCCAGGATGTCACGACCTTCACAAAGAAACTCGATTATTTGGTTCCTTAGCAATAACAGTGTTGAACTAAACTACGGCAAAAGGAACTGCAGGCTTACCTCTTGTAATAGATTTTCTTTAGGAACAACCTCTTTAATACAAAGCGCAACATCGGCCTGCTCATTTGCCGGAAGATAGGATGTCATCCACGGAAACATATCTTCCAATAACATTATAGGTACACTACAAATGAACTGCCAAACAAGTGAAGCCTGCTCTTCCAAGGAGAATGACTTAACCAGTAAATCAAAAACCTGCAAGAAAATACATATTCAAGTGAGAATTCAAAATACAAATTCAAGTGAGAATTCAAAATACAAATTCAAGTGAGAATTCCTACTTCAAACTTTCTTCTTCTCCTTTATTTGAAAACATTACTCTAAACTTTCATCAGAAGGACAATACATAAAAACACACAAACAATAGAAAGGCATTCTTCCAATATGTATCCCAGTATGACGAGTATACAGCCAAGGCATGCTCAGCTGAATCATAATTAATAGTAAGAGAAAACTAAGTGTGACATACCTGCTCTTCTTCTTTGAGCATATGTTTGCAAATGAAGGACTGCATTGTGTAGCAATGAGAAAGAAGATCTTGAAGTGGTAGTGAAACTTTTCCATCATTCTCCAACAAAGCAAAAAAACTCTGGAAGACTGACTCAAATAGATCATCTATCACTCTATGTTCAAGAGAATATGAACTTGTAACATTTTTTATACGCGCATCCAGAGCTTGAAAAATTACCTGCAATAGCATTTAAAGTTGAATTATAGAAACTGTATTTAGTAACATCTGACCCTTTTTAAGCACAGTCCAAACAATTTTGACTCTCTTCTTTAAAATTAGCTATTTTACCCCTAAAAGAGACACAGGTAGTTGGGTGCAGAGATGCCTCTCTAGCAGATTCGTAAAGGTAATCAGGTGTAGAGCAGATGTCTCTCTAGAAAAGTGGCAAAGCCATGGACTCGTGGGGTGTTGATATCCATGACCTGAATTTGAAACTAGTCAGCATCCTAATTCCTACCGAACTATCAAAAAAGAGAGAAAAAAAAGATAGTCAGGTGCAGATTGGCCGCATGATTGACAAATGTTATGGATTCCTTTGTATAGTATAGGGAATGCAACCACAAAAATAAGAACAAAATTCAGAACCCTTTGTTCCAAAATTGGAATATGAAATGCATATCGATATTTGGGCATTTCAACAAACAACTTGGAAGCAATAATTACTAAAATTAGCTCAAACTAAACAACCAATTACAAAAATATCGGCATAATCGAACGAAACTCACTTCATCCTCAGCAGCTGTATGATACTTGTACGCAACTTTAAGAAATCGAAACCGGCGAAGTAGGTCAATAATCAAGTCACGTCCAGGAAACCCAATAATCTCCAAGAATGAAGACGCAATTCTGTGAAGCTCTTCAAGTTCAGCCCTAAAAGCTTTATGAAAACAAACCAATAGAAGTATTGGAGCATCAGTAACTCGAATACTATTAATCGAACCACTACTTTCCCCAACCACCACCATATCCAACACGGATGTTGCTTCTTCTTCTGATGATGAGGAGTTGCAGGCAGTAAACTCATCCTCTCCACCACCACCACCACGACACCACCACCTTCCCTCCACCAACAACCATTCCTCCTCTGTTGCATTAACTTCACCTCTTCCACTTCTCTTTAACTCTGTCTATGTTTCTCAGATCGTTGAAACCTATTCAATAATTTTTTTTCAATTTTTGTTTGTTTGATGCCATTGACTTAGACGTTTCACCTAAACGTTATTTTGAATTTATTATTACTATTTTCGCGCCATTGTCGTTACCCGCGCTGATGTGATCGTACGGTCCAGGACACTTTCATTCATGCGCAGGCCAATTGGCTCTTCAAATCTATGACGCTATGGTCAATGGTAAACATATCCGTGAGCAGTATTATTAACCGTTGATGATGGATATGAGGGGTGTATGTCGCTGTTGGTAGTACGTGTGGATGATCTGACGGTTAGTATTTATGAACATGTGTGGTCATATGTGGGGCTTGTTTATCTTGGACTCTGATTTGAATGAGAGTAATGCTACGTTGACAAAGACTTTCACACGATTTTACACATGATTTTGATCCGGCGGTGGGTATTCGTTTAGATTAGGATCAGCGGGTCCCCAAAATCAGTTCAGCGGGTCCCACCGCTGAAAAAATGTTTCACACGGTGAAAAACCGTGTGAAAGTCTTTGTGTAGACTTAGAATTCTCGTTTGAATAATGTGGTTTGAGTTGAGCTTGTGTCAGGAGGAGTAGGGCACGAGGCAGTTGTGTCCATACGCGTGGATTCAGTCAACTGTTGGTGTGGTCCCTAGCTTCTGAAGATGAATGGAGACGCGAAAGTGCTACAGAGCCCCCCGTTTTTTTCCACCACCCCCCTCCACCGCTATGTGGCACACCTCTCAGCCACGAAATTTTTTTCTTCACCCGACCTAAGCTGAGCAGGGGGGGCCACCATCATTTCTTCTCCAATCACCCCCCGCCACATAGCGGTGGTGTTTTTCCACCGCTATGTGGCGGGGGGTGATTGGAGAAGAAATGATGGTGGCCCCCCCTGCTCAGCTTAGGTCGGGTGAAGAAAAAAATTTCGTGGCTGAGAGGTGTGCCACATAGCGGTGGAGGGGGTGGTGGAAAAAAGCGGGGCTCTGTAGCACTTTCGTTTTCGGTAGTTCAAATTGAACTACCGACGAACTACCCCGGTTATTGATGGGATGGGACAAATTGAAGGACCTGCTTTCCCAACCCATTTTTGATGCTTGTGTCACTGACATGATGAGCTAGTCACTCTTTTTTCCTTTTTGATGAGTTTTTATGAAATTTTCAAAGACTTTAGAGGAAGCGTGTTTTTCGGCCGACCCAAAAATTTGGGGGCCTCGCACTAGGCTACAAAACGAGGCGAATTTCCTAAAGTACCCTTTAAAACCATGAAATTACTAAATTACCCTCCACTAATCCTAATCTTAACCCAACCCAAAAATTCTCCTAATCTATTTCAGTTTCTATACTTCTTCCTCTCTCCCTAACTGCCGAAATCTTCTTCTTCTTTTATTTTTCTTTCGTTTAAACGACTCATCGACGAATTCATCGACGATTAACGAAATTTCTCCGTCGATTAAATGCCGCCGAAAACTCCGAAGAAATTAATTTAAAATCTCCAATAAACCCAAGGATGCATCATCGAATCGAAACGAAGAAGAACAAGAGGACATCGGTGAAGGAAGTAGCCAAATCGATTCTACCGGAGAGGAAACCCCCCCAATACAACCCGATATGCGTTATAGAAGGTGATTTCAGCAACCCCTATTGAATTATTTGAGTTTCATTGGTAAACATACATCGAATCGATGAATTTATCTTCAATTTATGTTGAATTTTTCGAACCCAGAGAGAATTTCGGCCTAGACAAAATTTTAGATCTCAAGCCGAAACAATTTCGGCTTAGAGAAATTCAAATTTGTCTAGGCCGAAATTCGAACCCAATCTGAAATTTCGGCCTAGAAAAAAATTTAGATCTTAAGCCGAAATTGGTTCGGCTTGGAGAAATTCAAAATTTTCTAGGCCGAAATTTCAGATTGGGTGGTAGCTGGCACTTTATTTTTCGGCCCAGGCGATAGAATATCTCTCTAGGCCGAAAAAAGCAATATATCTGCCATTTTCAAATAGTATTTTCGGCCCAGAGAAACATATTGTCGTGTAGGCCGAAAATGTTTCTGTGTCGCATGTTTAGATGTTTTTCATCCAAATTACATTGTGTTTTATCGATGAATGGTTCAATGATGAATATTTTTATGATACCACAGGGGAAGAGGGGAAGTTACTCCCCTTGTAAATGCACCACCACTAGAACCCCGAGTCGGCGAGAAAAGAATAACGACTTCGGCAAGAAATAAGAGTACAGCCCCGGTAGCGGCTGGGGACGAAGAGTTGTTGCGGTCATTTCTTCCTCTTCCCAGGGGGGGCCTGTCATCCAAGAACCCGGAGACATGCCAAGAAGAGTTGATAGAGAGGAGGAAAGCGAAGATGAAAACGTTTACGAAGATGCGAACGCTAAGAGAAAAGGAAAGAAATCGGTTCGCGTAAAACAAAAGGCAAACAGAAAGAAAAAAGCTTCTACTTCTGTAGAAGAAGAAGGAGAAGGTAATGGAGAAGGCAAAAAAGAAAGAGTGCGAGGCACACATGTTCCTTCGGACGATAAGTTCCTTGTTCAAGATGACGAACCCGACATCGGTCTTCCTCGAGATGGAGGACAAGTGCTCATTGGCTACCAGCATTCGTGGGCGTCTGTGATCTATCGCATGAAGGTATTTGCCTAAACCTTGGTTGTTGTTTTTATTTTGTCTTCTTCTCGATAATTAAGTCGTTTTGGATTACTTAAAACGATGATTTTTGTAGGATCACAAAGATGCAGTTCGGCTGTTGAGAAATCAAAGCGCGGCTGTTTGGGATATCAATGAGGAATTACAACCCATCCAAGATTTGGTTAAACAATCGGGACTATACCCAGCGGTCATCAATAGACAGAGCGAGTATGACATGGTGACATGCTCCGCTATGGTTGAAAGGTTTCATCCAGAGGTGTTTACCTTTCAGTTTCCAAAATATGAGGTGGGTTTCACTTTGGATGATCCGGAGAAGGTGCTTGGTCTTGCGGTCGATGGGGTGAACCCGTGTGCGCAGTATGCGTCGAAGAGTTGGGAACAACTTAATGATTTGGCCGAGGAGGTTCTTGGTTGGTCTTCAACGAAGACCACTTTTGAGTTCGCGTCCGTGGCCGAGAATCAAGATCGTATGACAGTTAAGAAGTGCGCCAAGATCAAGTTGGCTCATTTGAAGACCGAGTTCGGGGGAACCAAGGCAAGAGTACTAAAAAGAGAAGAAGACATAAGGAAAGGAGTAGAGAATCCCGAGCCCCCCGTGAACCCTGAGCACTATAAATACTATGCAGGTGCGTATTTGTTGTACACTCTTGGAGCTGTTTTATTTCCTGACAACACGGGAAACAAGGTGAGCGCGCATTTTCTCCAATGGTTGAGTCCGTTGGAGGATACAAGGAAGTACGCTTGGGGTACGGCTACACTTGCTTACCTACTCGATGGCCTCTCAGTTGCCTCTAGGCGCAATCCGGTTAATTTAAAGGGGAACTTCAGCTTGCTACAGGTAATCTCGACAAACATTACCCCTTGAATTCGATTTCATGCATACACAGGGGCATTTTCGGCTTAGGATTCACCTTACACGTATGAGCCGACACTGTTTCGGCTCTGAGTATTATATATTTGTCTGGGCCGAAAACATTTCGGCTGTGATATTTGGGAATCTTTCTGGGCCGAAACTGACTCTGTTACTACCGTGTTGGATGTTGGCTCAAACCCTAACATGTTGAGGTTTAATTTTATCGTGTTTTGTGTTTAGGCTTTTACTTATGATCATTTTAAAAGCTTGGCTCCAAAGTTGGATGACCCTACGAAGATGGCAATAGAATGGGCGGAAGGTATGCCTACTGGAGGAAAGTGGGTTTTCAAGAAACCAAGGGAAAAGGGTAAGGTTGAGAAATTGATAGAAGTCAGGAAGAATATGGACAATTTCGACTTTGAACATGTTGAATTCAACCCGTACAATATTTTCCAAGAGGAAGGAACGGAGGAAGTGCCATCAACCTCACTCGCAACCTACTACGGACCAATTTGGTACCCAGGAGGGAAACTTATATACGACCAAAGCGGATTCTTCGACAAATGGGAATTATACAAAATGTTCCGAGAGATATCGAGAATAAGTATAAGTTGGCGCCAATAGGTCGTTCGAATGTAACACAAAGCACTTTCGGAAACTGGGTCCCCAGATATCACCCGACACCGGACTATAAAACGTGGACAAAGCGTTATGACAACCTTCTTCCTGCAACGGTTAACGCGTATGACCCCGCTCTTTTCGATGAGGGTAGTTACTTGAAAGTTACAGGCAACGATGAGGAGCAAGCGTCGGGATATGCAGACTGGTATGCCCAACAATCTCATCCATTAGTCATTAACCGGGCTCAACAAGACATTGCGGATGCCGAAGAAGCTGAGAGGATTGCAGAAGAAGCTGAGAGGGAGGCTCAGAGGCAGGCTGCTCTAGGTAACATCAAGGTTCCCTCGACTGCGGGAGAATGGAAGAAGATGTGTATGACCATGGTAAGTGTTTCAATTGATTTTGTAAGTGTTTTTTCTTTTTTAGTGTTACGAAATATCTAACTAATATTGTTATTTGCATGGCTATAGGTCAAGCAAGGAACCGCTCTTTTGAAAAAAGTGGGTGAAAAAATCAGGTGCAAAAAGGGAGGACTATCGGTGCAAGAGCAAGAAAAGTGCGTCGCGGATTTGACCAAAATCTTTGAAAAGGGTGAAGCTTCTCTTCGGGTGGAGGAGGCCCCAAAGAAGACCAAGAGGAGTCGCCAAGAAGACGAAGGTACGAGTGGAGGCAATGGACAAGATGGTCGTGTTCGAGAACAAAACAAGAGAGGTCGTTAATTAGTATTTCAAAACAATTATGGCTTATGGTTTTATTTTTAAGTACATTTGAATCGGTTAGGTTTCACTCTTTAAGTACATTTGAATCAGTTATGTTAAGTACAATGGCGTGTTTTAATATATATGTCTCTGTATGGTGTGTTTTGCATATAACATCTCTTGCGTGTTCGTCATTTGCCAATGACAGAGATAGTTTCGGCTCTGAATGCATGTTAAAACCCTGGGCCGAAAGAGTTTCGGCCCATGAACCTGTTTCCATCCCTAAGCCGAAACTGTTTCGGCAGATGATAGTTGGATTGTCGAATGTGCCGAAACGGATCCAAGCCTTATTATATTAGAAATCAGATTTATTTTTTCACTCTCTCTCCTTATCTTCTATTCTACTACTCCCTTAAAACTAAAGAAGAACCTAAAGAAACAAAAACCCCCTGAAAAAAATCATAAACCCTCAATCAATATATAACGACTAGTAACACTCACCAAATCAGAACATAGGCATGGAAAGTGTGATTAGCAAACCCCATTTTGAAGTTGAAACCCTTGGAGCTCAACAAGAAGAATCAATCCCCCCAAATGAAGATCAATCAGAGCAAGAACAACTCGGGATGCGTCAAGGAAGGTATTATACAGATACCCATCGACTTATTTGTGTGTTTGATTGATATACTAGTTTAAAGACAAGATTTTTATGCGTTCTTTACGTGCCCAGAAAAATTTTCGGCCCATAAATTTAATCACAACACCCAGCCGAAACTAACAAACTTTATTGATTACTTTATGGAATAGTTTCGGCCCACAGATTCCAGGAAAGTGTAAGCCGAAATTTGTACTTAGTTGAACGCGTGTATGATTCAATTTCGGCTCATGTAGGTATTGATAACTGTAAGCCGAAAATATGTCTGTCTTACTTATATTGATATTTGAAACAGCCAATCCCTTGCAATTGTTGTTTATCAACCTCCCCCACCACCAATTCGTGAGGATGATCCAAGCGTGATTGAAACACGACGTCAAAGGGATGAACACATTGATCCCCCTCTTCCACGACCACAGCATTTGCGTGGGGAATATGCTCCTGGCCTGCGTAGGGATTAGCGTGATTTTCTTCCTCCCCAAGTCGAAAGATTTGTCGATCATGATGAATGGCAAGCAAATGTACCTCGTAATCTTAAAATAAAGAGGGTTGGTGAGGGTGTGGAAATTTTTCCTTGTGGTTGTACACTTTGCGTTGAAGTTGCACGTCTCCGTCCACTTGTTGAGGCCAATGGCGGACCGAGCTGGGAACTAATCCGCAGCCGAACACGGTTTGGAACTGGTTTCACTGGTTGAGTTTTATTAAGTGTTTTGGTATTGTTCTTCTTTTATGTTATGGGCAGACTTAAACATCCTTTGATGGTGAGCCAATTGTATCGTTGAATTGTTATTTTGTTAGCTAAACTTTATTTCGTCTTGAATACTATCATTTGGATGTGTATTGTTTAGATGCTGAACCTGTATTTCGGCTTACGTTATTTCATGTCATGAGAGCAGATACTGTTTCGGCTTACGTTATTTCATGACGTCTGAGCCGATTCTGTGCCGGCTTACGTTATTTCATGTTATCAGAGCCGATTATGTGTCGGCTTACGTTATTTCATGTCGTCTGAGCCGATTATGTGTCGGCTTACGTTATTTCATGTCGTCTGAGCCGAAATTATGTCGGCTTGCCTTTCCCTTCCTTGGTATGAGCCGAAACGTGTTCTGTAAAGTTCCAACGGTAGTATTTTCGAAAAAATAGCCGTTGGGGCTTGTTGTCTATATAATTCAAACCCATCCCAAACTCACTTGCAACCAAATTTCTATTCTAAATCTCTACTCCATAAAATGTCTCAACCTCCTTCATCCTCTTCTTCTTCTCCTCCAAATAAAAGGAACATAACAAGGGAGATAATTGATAACTACTACTACAAAAAACCTTCATCTACATCTCCTCCTCTATTCACTCCTCCTCCATTTAAGAGATGGTATCCATCTCCTCCTAGACACTATGGAAACCCAATTGTCAAGCGATGCAAAACTTCATCCGCATCCAAATCTTCTACCGGTTCTTCTTCTTCCTCATCTAACATTCAAATACAACACAAGAATCCTCTAGACTCCCTACCCGATGCGCCTAAACCCCATCCTAAATTTATGTGGGGTGAAGATAATTGTCTTTGTGGCAATCTTATGTTGTTGTATCCAACTCCGAACGAAATCAAACGCCTTCGTTATGGAGTGAATTGGTCAAGTTTGTGGTTTTATGTCCAACGAAACTTCAACGAAAAAACTCCCCGAAAAGTGGTGCGAGATGTGAATGCGTTGTCGGCGCGATGGAGCAAAATACACAAAAAGGTTCAACAATTCATGCACTTGGGGAGACTAGCTAGTCCGAGCTCAAATTCAAGATGAGAACGAGGAAGAAAATGTTGGTAGGACTTTGAAGGAATGGCACCAATGG
This sequence comes from Papaver nudicaule, assembly GCA_023529015.1. NCBI lineage: Eukaryota > Viridiplantae > Streptophyta > Magnoliopsida > Ranunculales > Papaveraceae > Papaver > Papaver nudicaule. The sequence continues at coordinate 30,104 of JAJJMA010226196.1, forward strand.
AAAGGGAAACACTTCAAGTACGAACAACACTACCATCTCATCAAGGATTTTCTCGTATCAAGATATGTGGATTGAGTTAGTTACCTCTTAATTAAAAGCCTTCTATCATTATGCTTTGATTATGTAATATGGGGTTATCATTAATGTAATGCTTTTATTTTATGAATGATGAATTTGGTATTTTAGAAACCGGCATAATACTTAATATTTAAAACTAAAGAGTTCGTCTTACAACACATATAACAAAGCCAAGCCGAAACACAGAATAAATTTCGGCTTGTAACCACAAAACAATAAATCTGCCGAAAAAGTTTCGGCTCACCCGCAAAAAATATTACTGAGCCGAAACGATAATATGGTTTGCATGGCAGAAATATGTAGTTTCGGCTCAAACAGTATAACAGCCTACTGAGCCGAAATTGTCACTGTCCATCTCGGCAACACCATTGAGAGCCTACATCCATTTCTTCAAGTCCTACGTTCAAGTCCGGGATCCAATCTTTGTCTTCTTCAATTGCTACGTTCAAATCCGGCACTTCTTCAATTATTTGAACCTCGTCATCCATTATTTGAAGGCCTTCTTGCATGTCTTGCATATCCTCAAAATCTTCATAGTCACTCAAATTAATGCGGACTTCACGTGCAACTTTAACAGTTTGCGCCTTCCACATCGCCATTTCCACGGAGTAATCTTCCCACCAATCACCCGAGTAGTTGGGGTCGTAGCCCGGCCAATATGCACTATACGACAATGGAGGTACTGGGAAACCCCACTTGAGCTTGAGACCTATGAAATGATTCTTTTCAACAAAGGCAATAAAAAGCCTTCTACCCCTCAAAACTTCATCAAAAGGAACTCCCGGAGGTGCATAAGTTTCACTAAACCCAACGGAGAAATTGTGGACGACGCAATAAAATGTCTGCGCGATGAGGAAACCACAAATGGGAAACTTCATCCAATAATCCCTTGTAAGCACATCACTACCTAGTAGACGCTTTCTCATATTCTCATACTCCTCCTCTACTCCTTCGTCGCCTTTATCCCCACCTCTCAACATTGTGTAGTAAAAAGAACGGTTGCGTTCCAAAGTTTCGCACATCTTCTCGCGAATATACATGCACACGTCCCCCTTGTGCCTATCCTCCAAATCAAAAGGTCCCAATTGCTTCGCCACAACGTGAAAACCACAATTTCCATCTTTTGGAACATCTTCTATGCTCTCAATATGGTTGTGGATGATAGGTGGAAGCCAATCCAAATAGTCGTCTTCCTTCTTGTTTTTCTTTTTAAAATAAGAAGGACTCCATCCCCATGTTTCTATTTTAGACTTCGGCAAAGACTCGTCTTCCTTGATGTCTATCTTCGCCAAAATGCCTTTCCCTTTCAAAGCTAAAGTACTTTGTTGTTGTGGAAGTGTTGAAGGGCCACTTAAGCGACTTTTCTTACTTGGATTACTACCACTTACCTTCATCCCCGCGGCCATCGATAAAATGCCTTTCCCTTTCTTTGCTAAAGTACTTTGTTGTTGAGGAAGTGTTGAAGGACCACTCGATGAAGCTCCATCCCTAGTTGAACGACTTCTCTTGCTTGGATTACTATCACTTACCTTTATCCCCTCCTTCGCCAATGCTTTTCTTTCCTCATCATACTTTGCTTGGACGTGTTCAACTCTGGATAGATCTCTGCCCGTTGACAATATAAAGGAGTTGAGCTACCGTTGCTTCTTCAACGTAACCTTGGTACTTTGCCTACCCTTTTCGTCTCCTTCAATCGGTTCCAAAACATCGGCAATGGTATATTGTTCCAAAAGTGGCTTCAAACCATCCATTATCCTTTGCTTTTCGATACCATTCATGTAATCAAACTTCTCCATTAGAATTCTTCCAAATGGTGTGGCCCCAAACCCTTCCGCTACGCGATCGGTAGGACGAGGATGGAAACTCAATTGCTTCCAATGAGGATCTATAGCATCCAAAGGTATCACTTTATCCTTATACCCGGCACACATATGTGGACATGGAAGTCCCATTGTTGTCTTTATCGGACAAGTACAATTTGCTCTTGGCCTATACTTATGCTTCACCGCCAATGCCACTTGCTTCATCACCAACTTAATACACAAATGGGAGACATTCAAACTTAAATGCCTTATCCATGTACAATCCTTCCCATCGAGAAGAGGTTCTTCGAACTTGCACACATGGAGAAGACTTTTTTCGAACTTCGTATGGATGTTTATAATATCACTTCTATGATACTCACGTATAGCATCAAACACGGTGACAAATGTGTCACGACATCCAAAAAGATTTACCTTCAACCGGTGGTGAGCCGACTCACACATACTTGTTGCTTGGTTGTCGAAGTGTTTAATCTTGTTCGTAAACATATGCACTAACTTTTCCCGGTGCTTCAATACTTTATCTAAGTAGGGCATGATTTCCGGGTACTTGGTAACTCCCCAATGATCAACCAAACGTTGGTAATTCCGGTTGTAAATCGCCAAGGTTTCGGAAAAAAACAATGCTTCCCAATGTGTCGTGAATAATGCGTACTTCTCTTGCTTGTCGGCATAATCCACAAGGAACTCTTCTTTCTTGGCTTCTCGCACTTCCGCCGGTAACTTTGAAATCTTCTCTAGTTCACTTATCTTCTTGAAAGGTTGAATAATCGGATGACATTTCTTCTCCACATTCTTAGCTATGTGAAACGTACAAAGAAAGTTAACGGCGCCGGGAAATACCTTTGTTATAGCCCACATCAATGCACTCTCATTGTCGGTTACTATCACCCTTGGAAGCTCTTCCTCGTATAGAGATTTAACTCTCTCTAACGCCCATTTGTAACTTGCCTTCTTCTCGTCTCTCATGAAAACGAAAGCCACGGTGAAGGGTGACTTCGTCGAGGTATGGCCAACAACGTTCAACAATGGCATCTTGTACTTATTAGTCTTGTAAGTAGAGTCCATAATAAGAACTTGTGGAAAGCATAGAGCCAATTTGAGACAATCCGGATCGGCAATTAATAGGTGAGTGACTTGTCTAAACTCATCCAATTTAAAATCCGTGGTGTAACCATTCGCCCTTGCCACTTGATACAATTGTTGCATCACATTCCTTCCTTGTGTATCTCTAATTTTTATTTGCATCCTTGCGTTGTAGATGGTTTGCCGTGTTGACTTGTTGCTTGGATCGTCCAACTTCAACTTGGTAAGAATGTGACGCAATTCTTGCTTTAGACATCCGTTCAACTTGCAACTTTTCATGGGGTTTAAGCCTTCCAATCGTGGGGTGTCCGTGAAAATCAAATGGTCGTGGATGGTTATGACGACAATCCATGGTAGCGTTCATCACCCAATGCTTTTCATATTTTAAAAAGTTGAAAACTAGCTTGAAAGGACATTCTATCTTCCTTGTTTTATTCTTATAAGGGATCCGGGATGAGGTCTTCACATACACATAACCCTTCTTTTTCTTATTTATATCTTTTCCGCTTCTCTCACAAACCATCACCAAACGGTTTTCATGAGTTGCTCTACCGATTACAACTGCGCACATTAATTCTCTTGCTTGTTTCTGAACCCAGGCTATGACTTCTTCCCTTGAATACCACGTCTACATTTGTAAGAAAATAAAGTATTAGTTAGATATTATTTTGTAGGAAATAGACTAAGAAAATAAAACTATTAGTTACCTACCAATCCAATTCCCTTCAAATATTCCTCTCTAGAATCTTTGTGAATGGGCCGAGAGAAGAGCTCTTGATTTACATGGTTTGCGAGTGCGACCTATAAAAAAAAGCGAAAGTTAGAATCAATTTCGGCTCACACGATAAACTACTATTGTCAGCCGAAACTGTTTCGGCTTTCAGGCTATTCACAAAACTTTGAGCCGAAATTGTCTCTGTGGTTTCCATATATTTTCAAAATTTTATCCTATATTTCGGCTCAGATATTGAAATTATTGTATGGGCCGAAAATACATATTTCTCAGAAATATACAGGTGGTTTCGGCGCAGTAAAGATATGAAAAAGCTCAGCCGAAACTGTTTCGGCTTGCTCATTTTTCAAATTTTCCTGGCCGAAAATTTTTCTGGGCACGCAAAATACTCAAAAAATTCTCATCTTTTCATGGATTCGAGCTATAAAAACGAGTATAAACAAGATTTATAAGAATACCTGTGTATTAGAAGGATTGGGTTCATCATAAATCGGCTCATCAACCGGATTTGGCTCATAAAATCCATCTTCATCTTCAAAATGAGGTCCTCCAAGAGATGAAGAATCAACCATTAAACGATTGTTGTTGTTGTTGTTGCGAGGAAGTAATATGAAAGGATTATCCATCTCAGAATCACTTGATTCACTCATGTTGAACCACAAAAATCACAAATCTCACCAAAAAAACCTAGGTTTTTTTTTCCCCTCTTCTCCCCCTAAACCCAAGATTTTTCTCACCCAAAAATTAAAATCAGATTTTATGTTTAAATTTAATTTAATTAAAATCATTAACACTAATCATTATCATTAACACTAATCATAAAAATTAGTGTTAATTAGTCCAAGGGTAGATTAGCCTTTTTGGAAAAAATAATTACCAAAATGTCCCCGTTTTGTCGCCTAGTGCGAGGCCCCCAAATTTTTGGGTCGGCCGAAAAACACGCTTCAAACTTTAGGTAAGGTAATCCTTGTTGGTTTGAGCAAATGAATTTGGCTTGCTTACGGGATCAATTTAGAATTATATGATAATTTGCATGACTGCACTACCGGTCGCCGGACAACATCCACAGCTGGTTTTTACATGTAGAACATTCCTGGTTTTTACACCCACAACTGCCACAAATTGTCAACCCAGCTTGGGATTTAGGACAGCATCCAGACTCGGGAATCAATATCATTCTTAAGTCACAGAACACTGCTACGGCCCTACAGAGATGGGATGCTGCCACCTTTGGTCACTTACCTTCCCTCATCAAAGGTGCATAGCAAGAAATCCATAAAGCTCAACTTAGATGTGCCACCACATCTGGAGATGATTTGATCTTCTGGCTTCAAACTGTTATGCTGCATATTGGAGACATCGATCTAGAGTTCAGTGGCTTCAACAAGGAGATCTCCGTACACCACTTTCTTTCACACAAAAACGACAATTCATAGAAGTGTTAACTACATCAGAGCACTTCAGACTGATACTGGGAGTTGGGTGGAGGATCCAGATGACATTGCCAATCTCCTGACCTCTCATTTTCAGGCTCAATACACTTCACCACCAACTATTATTCACCATGATCTGTTTGACTGTGTTCGAGACAGAATTTCTGCTGAAAAGGCTCGGTCCCTAATCTCTCCACTTACACAACAAGAGGTCAAAGATGCTTTTTTCTCTATTGGCTCTGAAAAAGCCCCAGGTCCGGATGGATTTACGAGTAAGTTCTATAAATTTTTCTGGGAGACCACTGGTTTACATATCTTTAATTTTATATCACATTTCTTTAAGAATAACCAACTCCACCCAGACATATACAAAACCAACATAGTTCTTATTCCCAAGAACCAAAACCCTACAAATCCGAACCACTTCAGACCCATAGGACTATGCAATGTTGTTTACAAGATTATATCCGAAGTCTTGGTGGCCAGACTAAGACCTATCGTCCAGTTCATCATTAGTCATTTTCAGAGTGCTTTCATTCCAAAAAGATCTATTCAAGATAATATTGTAATTGTTGGTGAGCTTTTTCATCATATTAGAACCACACAACCTTTAGCTGATCCCAAAATTGCTATTAAACTGGACATTACAAAAGCTTATGACTCTCTTGATTGGAACTTTATTGAAGCCACTCTTCATGCGATGGGTTTTCCTCAGCAACTTATTGGATTTATTATGACCTGCATTACCTCAGCTTCTTATGCCATCTTGGTTAACGGCACACCACAGGGTAATATTGGTCCAAAAAGGGGTCTCAGACAGGGAGACCCTTTATCTCCTTACATATTTATTATTTGTGCTGAGGTACTTTCCGTTAACCTTGATGTCAGTCAGGAGAACGGTGATATTCAGGGAGTCAGAATCTCAAGAAATGGTCTGGCCATATTGCACCTTATGTACGCAGACGATTTGTTAATCACCTGCTCAGCTACAGACACATCCTGAAATAACCTAAATCTGGTTCTATCTAAATATTGTAGCTCTGCAGGTCAGCTTATAAACAAGAACCAAGTCTACTCTGGTACATCATCGAAAACTGCAGCAGCCTGTCATCCAACACCTGAAGAACATGTTTGGAGTTCCCACTACAGATCAGATCCCAACTTACCTTCGAGTGGAATTCAAGAATGGTAGACAATCATCGCATATTTTTACAACAATTATAAATAGATTGGAAAGGAAGACTAAAGGGTGGATGTCTAAGTGTCTGAATCCGGCAGGAAGATTGACTCTTATCAAATCCTCTCTCTCCCCTACAGTCAATCATACCATGCAGACACGCCTTCTTCCTCCACATGTACACAAGAAAATTGACATAATTGCGCGTAACTTCTTCTGGGGACATGGTCAGAATACTAGGAAGCTTCACACTGTTGGATGGTCCAAAATAACTCAATCTGCTAAGTTTGGAGGCCTTGCAATCCGTAGGAGTAGCATGCAAAACAAAGCCCTCCTCATGAAGCGTGCCTGGCAGCTGCATCAACGGCCAGATTCCCTGTTGTTTACCATTTGCAGCTAAATATCTAAACAAAACAGCTGCTCGCCACTTAACCCACCTGCACCATCTTCTTCAGCTAGCCCACTTTGGAAAGGTTTGGTTAAGGTTACCCCTTTGCCTAGACATCACTGCTTCCATAGGATTGGTATTGGTAAGTCCATCAGCATCAACTGTAAGTGGATTCCCAACCAGAATTCGTAGCAAGCAACTCACAACAGCCCACAACCTGCCAACTCAGTTGCTTCCTTAATTCATGAAGATACCAACGCTTGGGTATTTCCAACAGATTTTTGAACAATTCTCTACTCAAACAGTACAACAGATTATGGGAATCCATCTTCCTAGGGAACCTGAAGAGGACACTATCATTTGGCCTTTCTCTAGGACAGGCAACTATAATGTTAAATCAGGTTACAATCTTCTCGTGGAGATGGAGTCTAATGCCCAGAATTCACATCCACAAAGTTCAACACACATCGATCCACATTTTGCAGCAATATGGAAGCTCAGCTGCCCACAGAAAATTAAGTTTTTCTTATGGAAAGCCATGATTGAGGGACTTGTTACCTTTGATCTTATACATTCTCGTAACATTGTACAACAGGGATCTTGCTTTACTGGTAACACCTTCAGAGAAACAGTTAATCACATCTTGTTTCTGTGTAGCTTTGCGACATACGTCTGGGTTAGGATTTGGACTTACCTCAGAACAGTTGAAGGCCTCACCAACCTGTCTGCTCAACAGATTCTGCACTCTGTCAGATCTCTGCTAGATATAAAGCTACAAAGCCATCACCAAAATCTACTCATCTTCACTATCTGGCACCTTTGGCTCGCAAGGAATGAAAGGATGTGAAAAAGGAGGGGTACCGAAATACTACCAACTTTTCGTTTTGGCTCGTGAGTCTTATGGTTAAAGTCTGGACGATCTCAAAAATCAATATCCAAACCTCTAACTGGAGTAATCTCGACAGTTAGGCAATAACGTACTACTTGGTGCTTTAATTATAAATCAGAGTTATAATGCGGAAAGTAAAAGCACACAAGACACCAAACGTTTTTTTAACGAGGAAACTGCCTTGCAGAAAAACCTCGGGACCTCATCCAGTTTGAACACCGCCCAGTACAAACTGACTACAAACACTAGCCTACTATAAGACTTCGGTCTGGGATGTAGCAGAGACCAACTCAAGCCCTCCAAGCGAATTGGCTATTGTCGCCTTCCTTACGTCTCTGGATCCCCACTGATCGTCACGCACTTGATTCCCCTAGCTGACGTCCGTTACAGGCCTAGGATTTGCTTTGACCAATGTCAAAGGCTTGTGTCAGCAATACTGGCGTTTAAACCAAACTGTTGACGTATGGTGTAACTGTCCTCTTCAGTTTACCATACACAAGATGACTTCCTTCGGATTGTTAAATCCAGGTCATACGGAAATCTACTTCTTGAATCGGGGCTGACAAGCAAACCAAGTAAGCAATGCCCAATCCGAATCTACCTCAGTTATACACGAAGAACCACTTAAGGAACTTGTATAACCGGAGCTAACTAGGTCTTACAACACCGAGTGCAGCCGTGCGTTGCTACCTTTCCAACCTTGTTGAGTAACGTATCAGTTCTTGAATAGCCGTATATCAGAA